>OY759275.1:41026456-41166456 GCA_963662155.1 Lamellibrachia columna
AAACTTGACATAAAACGTTGCAGCATCAACCAATGAAACCATTTGCGAGAATTTAAACTTACTTACTTATGATTATTTAAATTTCTTGGGAGCAATTTTCATTTTGGTAATCACATCTTTACTGGGTGACGAAAATCGACAACTGCGCAAAGCACAGTATGTTTCTTGAAGTTGTTTGCGTGTACGTTACGATTCCTACTACATTGTCGTAATTGTCATCGTAAACGTTAATCTAAACATGTTGTTTTCCGGCAGCCGTGCAAGAACGCTGGCTCGTGTCTACATTACAACACAATGGAGTACATATGCCAATGTAGCAACGGGTACTCCGGCAAAAACTGCGAGTACTTCAATTCCTGCAGGTAAGTTAATTTAAACAACATCTCCCAGGTCATCAAGAGTATCTGACATTCGTGGCAAAATTGACCATGTGGTCAAAACGAATGACCTTTCCGATAGATTAATATGAGTAATTTAATTTGACCTACGAATGGAGATGGCAATCTATTTGATTCAAAATAGACAAAGTTGTCGATCTTGTTACTGGATCATCGGAACTGTTGGAACTGAAATAAATAAACCAAATAATAAAAAGGAAACATTGTCTAAGTTATATATGTTGCCCAAAGTAATTAACAATTCATCAGTTGAAATGAGTGATCGCCTGCGTTAAACCGATTATCATTTATTTATATTGTCATTATTGTGTTTGCTAAATAAAAATAAAATACTAATTACGTGGAATGTAAAGTCATAAATAACGTCTCACAATGGGAATACATTAACACCACATAAAGTCTGCTTCAAATAGTGCATATAATTGTATTACTAAACATGAGAGAGTTTAAGTTATATTAGTTGTCAAAACCAACTTTTCAGTTTATCCGGTGTTTGTTTTTTTCTGGGAAATTCAAACATCCCAAAATTCATACTTGTGTTTTTAAATTGAATTTAGTGCAATCGCGAAAATCACAGTAGATTTTGCAACCGACACAAATATGTCATAAAATGTCATATGTTATATATTTGTTTGTATAGTATAACATATTTAGCCGTGTTCATGCCTCCACGATGCTAAATTCGATCCATGTTGGCCTTAGGTGTTCTAAAGCTGTTAAACTTTTATACTAAAACTCTGACACCATAACTTCCTCCTCTACAGTTTATCACCCTGCACCAATGGCGCCACCTGTCGGAACGTGTCTAGTGGCGTGTTCTCGTGCAGCTGCGCGAGAGGTTATTACGGCGAGACCTGTCATTACTACAACCCGTGCAGCAAGGCTCCGTGTTTGAACGGGGGCGTGTGCGTGCACACGGAACACAACAAGTACGAATGCGTGTGCGAGCGCGGCTACTCGCGAACCAACTGTGACTATTACGACACGTGCAGGTTTGTCTTTCCACTCATCTTTAGACTGTCTCTAGTTCCTATTACAGTAGGATCCCTCAATGCGGCCACCCCTCGGAAACGGCCACCCCTCGGAAACGGCCACCCCTCGGAAACGGCCACCTCTCGGAAACGGCCACATCTCGGAAACGGTCACCCCTCGGAAACGGACACCCCTCGGAAACGGCCAACCCTCGGAAACGGACACCCCTAGGAAACGGCAACCCCTCGGAAACGGCCAACCCTCGGATACGGACACCCCTCGGAAACGGCCACCCCTCGGAAATGGACACCCCTCGGAAACGGCCAACCCTCGGAAACGGACACCCCTCGGAAACGGCCACCCCTCGGAAACCGCCACCCCTCGGAAACGGCCAACCCTCGGAAACAGACACCCGTCGGAAACGGCCAACCCTCGGAAACGGACACCCCTAGGAAACGGCAACCCCTCGGAAACGGCCAACCCTCGGATACGGACACCCCTCGGAAACGGCCACCCCTCGGAAACGGACACCCCTCGGAAACGGCCAACCCTCGGAAACGCACACCCCTCTGAAACGGACACCCCTCGGAAACGGCCCCCCTTACACACGGCCATTGTATTACAGTATATATTCCCCAGAACTGCACATCTTTATATCTTTAATTCAGCCACCCCTTTAATTGGCTCACTTTATCTCAATCACTTGGGTGACCGCTTTAAAGGGGCTATACTGTAATTAATTGCTCCATGATTAGTATGAAAGACACAACGCTAGAGGGAATTAAAGTAAGTCAGCGAAAAGCATTGCAAGTGACCTTGTCAACACCTGGAAAGGCAATGTCATGAGTGGGCATATAAGCTGGAAGAAGATATTTGTGTACAGGATAAGCTGCTATGTTTCATTAAGAGAAGAAAGCTGACTAAGTACGACCAGCGGAAAAGAAGACCAGAGAGTCTGGTACTTACCAGCTTAGAAGGAGAACTACCAGGAAAAACTGAAGAGGTCGAAGAACAATGGGCTGGATTGACAACATCAAGCACTGGACAGACGGTGGACTCGGAGTGGACAGAGAGATTGCAAGGACACACAAATGGCCTAACCAAGGCTATGGCTACACGAGAAGAAGTTCCTAGTGACCTAATTTGTATCCAGCATTGGGGAACGACTATTAAATAATTAGTATGTACATAGAGCTGAATCCTGTGGTTTACTAGAATCTGCTAGAATCTGATGGTCTTAATAGGCCTCATTCAACTAGTCAACCTTCTGCAGAACATTATAGCTAAGCCTTCTATGCTGGGACTGAGTTTGGTCACTGTTAGGGTGTATGTCGGTCGCCCGCTGTATTTCTGTTTTAACTCCCCAAATAACGAGGCGAGACCGACATTAACGTGATCACCCCAGTCACGATGTATACACAGGTCTCAGTGTTAATGTTGAAAGCAAGGTTTTAACACCAAACGTGCTGTGCCTGGTTCGGTTCTTCAAACCAGAACTGTGGCATGAAAAGCGAAAGGACTGGATACCGCGCTATATAAAACATACCTTTTTTACTTCACTACAAGCCCTCTTTGATTTTGATTCGAAATGACAGATAGTCATATATGGTTTATACTGAGATATATGATTAATTTAGTTCTACATGGTAGGTCAAACCTATATTATTACGTTTTGTAATTCACAGCTCGTCTCCATGCATGAACGCCGCCACGTGCTCGAACCTGACATCTGGCGGCTTCACGTGCCGCTGCGCGCCCGGTTACTATGGCAACGCGTGCGAGCACTTTGACCCGTGCGCCCTGGTGAACTGCGAGAACGCCGGCCGCTGTGTGGCGACTGGTTCGACGGAAGGAGACTACATGTGCGAGTGCAAGCCGGGATACAACGGACGGACTTGTTCCAATTACAACCCGTGCATATCTTCGCCGTGCGCAGCGCACAGCATATGCATCAACGTATCGGATAACGTCTTCCGCTGCGATTGCTCTGCCGGATTCTACGGCGCGAGGTGCGAGAAGTTGAACCTGTGTTACCGGAACCCTTGTGAGAACGAGGCGCGCTGCGTGAACACCTCGAGCAGGATGTTCCGCTGCGAGTGTCAGAATGGTTACTATGGCAACACGTGCGCCTACTTCAACCCGTGCGTGCTGGACGTGTGCGAGAACGGGGGGAGTTGCGTGAACGTGTCCAGCCGGAACTACGTCTGCCGATGCCCTAGCTCCTACTACGGCGCTAACTGCGAGAAGCGCAACGCGTGCACCGGTCGGCCGTGCAAACACTTCGGCTCATGCGTCAACACGACGAACGGTGACTTCCGGTGCACGTGCACCGAGGGTTACTTCGGCCGGACGTGCGAGAGTTATAACCCATGCACGCGCACGCCTTGCCTCAACGGTGGGGCGTGCACGAACGTCACCAACACGACGTACACATGCGCATGCGCTGACGGCCGCCTCTTTGGCAGCGTCTGTCAGGACTACGACTTCTGTGCGCAGGCGCCGTGCGCCAACGACGGCACGTGTCTGCTGCGTGGAATCCGGTCATTGCTCGACGCCGAGCGACTCAAGGAGTATGCGGTAGAGGTCGCTGGCGTTGTGCGCAACATCCAAGTTGAGAACGGCTACGCGTGTTACTGCAACCCGGGTTTCCAAGGCAACCACTGCGAGGATGACATCAACGAATGCACGTCGAACCCGTGCTACAACGGCGCCACCTGCGACGATCGGGTCAACGGCTACAGATGTCGCTGCGCGGCAGGATATAAAGGTAATAATTGTCAGGTTGAAATCGACGAGTGTAGATCGTCGCCATGCCAAAATGGCGCCACTTGCGCCGATCTTGTCAATAGGTACGAGTGCATCTGCACACCCGGCTTCAAGGGCATCGAGTGCGAATCGAACGTCGACGAGTGCGCTTCCGGTCCCTGTCTCAACCGCGCCACGTGTCACGATGACGTGAATAAGTACAACTGCGCATGCGCAGACGGATTCACAGGCACGCACTGCGAGACTGACGTGAACGAGTGCGCGTCGGGGCCGTGTCGGAACGCCGCGTCATGTGTCGATCTCATCGATCGGTATCAGTGCACATGCGTCGACGGATTCGCCGGTTCGCAATGTGAGTTCAACGTCAACGAATGCACGAGCGAGTCGTGCACGCATGGCGGAACGTGCGTCGACCTTGTCGACGGATACAGGTGCGAATGTCAGCGGGGATATACCGGCATGCATTGCGAGATCAACATCGATGAATGCCAGTCACGACCGTGTCAGAACGAGGCTACGTGCATCGACCTCGTCGATCGTTACCTGTGTCGCTGTGTCGCTGGTTACGTCGGGATAGAGTGCGACACAAATGTCAACGAATGCACGTCATTTCCGTGCGTCAACGGCGCCACGTGCAACGATCGCGTCAACGCATTCGACTGCGCATGCGTTGCTGGATATAACGGATCGTCATGCGAGTTCGACGTCAATGAATGTATCTCCCAACCGTGTCTGAACTCCGGCACATGCGCTGACCTCGTGAGTGCATACAGGTGCGCATGCGCGGCCGGTTACGTGGGAACGCAGTGCGAAGTCGACGTGAACGAGTGCGCCTCCGCCCCGTGCATCAACAACGCCACGTGCTACGATCGTGTTGACGCGTTCACTTGCGCATGCGCCGAGGGGTACGCCGGACCGACGTGCGCGCTGGACATTGACGAGTGCGGCTCGCGACCCTGCCACAACGGGGCGACGTGCAGGGACGAGGTGGCGGCGTATCGTTGCGACTGCCAGCCCGGATACGCAGGTAAGGACTGTCAGATTGATTTCGATGAATGCCTGTCCTCGCCTTGCAGCAGTGGCGCCACCTGCACGGATTTGGTGAACGGGTTCTCATGTCACTGCGATTCGGGTTTCGTCGGTGAACTGTGCGGAATAGACTACAACGAGTGCGCTTCCTCCCCCTGTCGCAACAGCGCCACCTGCTACGACGGGGTCAATCGGTACAGTTGCGCGTGCGTTCTGGGATACACCGGCAGGAACTGCGAACAGAAAAGAAAAGAATGCGTGACGAACAAGTGCCAGAACGGCGCCTTCTGCATCGAGCGTGTGGGCAACTACACATGCGAATGCATGCCGGGATACGTCGGCACGTACTGTCAGATCGAGACGAACGAATGTGCGTCGAATCCCTGTCAGAACGGCGGCGCATGCGCAGACGAAGTCGATCGCTACATTTGCTCGTGCGTTTCCGGCTACAACGGCATCACGTGCGCGATCGACGCTGACGAGTGTGCCTCGTCGCCGTGTCGGAACGAGGCTGTGTGTGTCAACCAGGTCGGCCGGTATAGTTGTCGCTGTCGGGCGGGATTTACCGGTGAACGATGTCAGACGAACACGAACGAATGCGCATCGAACCCGTGCGTGCGCGGCAATTGCGTCGACGGTGCGAACGCGTACGAGTGCGCATGCACGCCCGGCTATGGCGGCCCCGGCTGCGAGGCGGAGTTGAACGAATGCCAGTCGGCACCCTGTCAGAACGGCGCTGTGTGCCACGACTTTGTCGATCTATACATCTGTGCATGTCAAGACGGGTACCGCGGCATTAACTGTGAACAGGAGGACAACGAGTGCACTTCCGATCCGTGCGCTAACAGCGCCACCTGTGTCGACCTTTCCAGCGGTTACCAGTGTCGCTGCCTGGCGGGTTACTCCGGAACTAACTGCGACCGCGACATCGACGAGTGTGCTTCCGCGCCTTGCATGAACGGCGGGGATTGTGTGGACGGCGTCGACGGCTACACGTGCGCGTGCCGCCGTGGTTACACGGGGGCGCGTTGCCAGCGTGACGCGGACGAGTGCGCGAGCACGCCGTGCGCCAACAACGCGCGCTGCGTCGACGCGGTCGGCGCCTTTCGGTGCGTGTGCGTCGTCGGCTTCGAGGGCGTTACGTGTGACGTGAACACCAACGAGTGCGCGTCGGCGCCGTGCGTCAACGCCGCCACGTGCGAGGACCGTGTCAACAAGTACGTCTGCCTCTGCCCAGCCGGATACGGGGGACGACACTGCGACAAGGACCTGAACGAGTGTTACTCCTCTCCATGCACCAATGGCGGCTCCTGTATCAATCTCATCGGACAGTTCCGCTGCCTTTGCCGGCGCGGCTTCAAGGGTAGTCGCTGCCAGACGGGCATCAACGAATGCACATCGATGCCGTGTCAGAACTCAGGCCGATGTGTCGATCTCGTCGATCGTTATTCGTGCGCCTGCGAGGATGGCTTCCTCGGCGACCACTGCGAGACGAACGTGGACGAGTGCGCGTCTTCCCCGTGCGCCAACTTCGCACGCTGTGTCGACGGCGCCAATGCGTTCACGTGCAAATGCCTGCCTGGTTTCACAGGTAACATTCGCGTCCTTCCCGGCACAACGGGGCGGGGAACGCCTCGCGGGAAGAGGGATCGATCTGAGTGTACATATGTGATTGGATGACGTACTGCTAAACGTTTGACTGATGTCGACGGATGAGCTGGTTTAAAAGTGTCTACGATGTTAACTTTTTGTACAATTGACATAATTTCATTGTGAGAATTTGTGCGTTACAATAATTGCGTAAATACTAATTGAAAGTTGCATTAAAGAACCTCCATATAAAGACATACACAGCATTTATTCTAAGTCTGGACACTTCCGATGTTGCTTTCCCCGAACACATATTTACATGATTACGTGCTGTTAATGGTATCCAGGTAAAATTTATATTTCAACATATAAAATGTGATGTCTATATCTGGAGGTTTTGCAGTGCACATATTTCATGTTGTGTTGATTATGAGTAAATTGAGCATAATCATATGCATCATTCGAAGGATTAACATGATATATCAAACCGGTTTATAGACCATTCATTAAAGAATATATTCAATGATATTAATTTAATCAGATATCTTGAATGGACAGTGTAATCATTGTGATGCACTGTTGACTCAAGCATGTAAATGTGTAGTAACAAACCATGTGTAACAAGCATGTAAATGTGTCCTTAAACATTGATATTTGTCATTGGCAAAAGATCGGATCGGTGAGTTGACCTATGACGTCATGTGCTGCAGGTGATCGTTGTCAGAACAACATAGACGAGTGTGCGTCGTTACCGTGCCAAAACGGCGGAAGTTGCACAGACGGAATTCTGAGTTTCTCGTGCGCATGCGTGCCTGGATTCTTTGGCTCGAACTGTGCGGAGACAGGTGGGTATGGGCGTGTCCTTGAAGGTAGCAGCATTGTCAACCAAAGGTATTATACCTCAAAGCAGACTGTATTTGAGTGTTTTTGGACTGTGGCAGTGGTGCGGTTTAGGTCGAACGACAAAGCAGCACCAAATCGGCCATTTACAAACAAAACCTAGCCGTCGTAAGAAAATGTAAAGTACTAATTGCACTGCCCAGATTTTCACAGAACGTCATATTAAGTATAACGTCTTCGTTCTTGGAAACCGGTGTCTAAAACACGGTAACGTTAGTGCGTGTTTTAGACAGCTACCTCGAGCGAATAGAGTAAATCACCTACACGTTCGTTCATTTATTCTTTGCGACAGGTCGATGCTTGGACGATACCACACTGGGAAAATATGGCAGTTTCAAATGGCTGATGACGCGGCATTCTACTACGGTCAACATGACGTGTCCGTATGGTGCCACAGGAAGTGACGTCGCCGGGGTGGCCTACAGACGATGCAAGGTGGTCGGAAATGCAGTACTGTGGCTAGAGCCGAACTACGCAGAATGCAAAGAGGTGTGCGCTCTTCGTTTGATCTCTTATGATCACGTATTAGCAAATAAAACTCACAACTTGGACCACCACCTATATGCAGATGATACACAGATGTACCTTTCCTTGGCTACCCCTAATACTAATTGTTTCTTAAACCAACTCAGTAATTATCTCCAGAATATATTCCACTGGACGATTGACAGCGAATTAAAGTTAAGTGGAAATAAAACAGAGTTTCTTATTATTGGTACACTGAAGCAGCGTGGTAAACTTGGTTGTTTTTCCCGACACCTATGCTGAGTCAGAATTTCATACCGGCCGTCTCAGTACGGAATTTACGAGTCACATTTGATAATAATTTTTATTTTATACATTTTCGTCGTATTCGCCGGTATATGACTTTTTATGACAAAAATATTGCAACTGCTCTTGTTAGCAGCAGACTTGATTATTGCAATTCCCTTTATCATAATATTGCTCTCAATGACATCTTGACACTTCAATGTGTGCAAAATTGTTTGGCAAGGGTAGTTACCCTGTCTCCTCATTTCTCTTTCTCAGCACCACTTCTTAAATCACTGCATTGGCTCCATGTCTGGTATCGCATTATTTTTTAAGATCTGTTCAATTACCTATCAAACACTTTTATCCGACCGACCGACCGACCGACCGACCGACCGACCGACCGACCGACCGACCGACCGACCGACCGACCGACCGACCGACCGACCGACCGACCGACCGACCGACCGACCGACCGACCGACCGACCGACCGACCGACCGACATCACATCAGATATACGACTTTGCCTGTTTCAGTTGGGACAGTCGACCTCAGAACGAGTGTTGTCGCGCTACAAGCGAAGCACGGATAACCCAGCTAAGATGACGTCAGCAGAGGTCGATGAGGTCACGGGAGCCATGGAGGAGGTTGTCGACTACGCCACCAAGTCCCCTGAGGTACATTTGTGTCATTCACATGTGTGGTATTTACCTTTATTTTACATCTTCGTGTCTACTGGTCCATGAGGCTGCAGCGCACTTTCTCCAGCTCGCTCTGTCTTTGGTCACCAGGCTTCATCCCAAGACTTACACCTCAGTTCTTTTTGTTGCTTTTCCCTCAGGTTTTCGCCAGGTTGTCTTTGGGAGACCTTCCTCCTGTCTTCAAGCGTCCACGTTAGAGCCGTAAGGCAGTGGCTGTCTTCTTTTATTCCGAGGACGTGACCGACCCCGTTCCATCTTCGTAGCCTGCCTTCTGTGCTTATCTTCTTTACTTTGGTTTTAGTTAGAATATCTTCTTAGTTACACTTTTATCTTCCATAACATGGATTGAACTGGGCGGGTTGTTGACCTCCGTAGTATGTTTACTGTTGTGATTTCCTTCCCGTAGCCTGACCCGTGGCAGCCAACAACCGCAATGTAGTGGTTTCAACATTTCTACATAAGTAGAATATAATTAGGTGGTATGTAATATCCCAGTGGAGTTTTCAAAATATAATAATTATGTAGAATACTATTATTAAAAGTAAAATGTAACAGAAATAGGAATCATGCTTTCATCCGTGAATGAAATCTTACGACAATGCCGAAGCAGGAGGAATATGACCCGTTTTTGGATCTTCTTTCTCTTCTATCCTCTTCCGACGAAGGTGTCGTATAGGGCGGAAACAATCGCACGCCACCTTCCTCTGTCTGGAACCACGTCGGCCATCTCGTCTATTGCTTCGAGGCTTACAACCTTTCCTCTGTCTGGAACCACATCGGCCATCTCGTCTATTGCTTCGAGGCTTACAACCTTTCTCTGTCTGGAACCACATCGGCCATCTCGTCTATTGCTTCGAGGCTTACAACCTTTCTCTGTCTGAAACCACATCGGCCATCTCGTCTATTGCTTCGAGGCTTACAACCTTTCCCTGTCTGGAACCACATCGGCCGTCTCGTCTATTGCTTCGAGGCTTACAACCTTTCCCTGTCTGGAACCACGTCGGCCATCACGTCTACTGCTTCGAGGCTTACAACCTTTCCCTGTCTGGAACCACGTCGGTCATCTCGTCTACTGCTTCGAGGCTTACAACCTTTCTCTGTCTGGAACCACGTCGGCCGTCTCGTCTATTGCTTCGAGGCTTACAACCTTTCCCTGTCTGGAACCACATCGGCCGTCTCGTCTATTGCTTCGAGGCTTACAACCTTTCCCTGTCTGGAACCACATCGGCCATCTCGTCTATTGCTTCGAGGCTTACAACCTTTCCCTGTCTGGAACCACATCGGCCATCACGTCTATTGCTTCGAGGCTTACAACCTTTCCCTGTCTGGAACCACATCGGTCATCTCGTCTATTGCTTCGAGGCTTACAACCTTTCCCTGTCTGGAACCACATCGGCCATCTCGTCTATTGCTTCGAGGCTTACAACCTTTCCCTGTCTGGAACCACATCGGCCATCTCGTCTATTGCTTCGAGGCTTACAACCTTTCCCTGTCTGGAACCACATCGGCCATCTCGTCTATTGCTTCGAGGCTTACAACCTTTCCCTGTCTGGAACCACATCGGCCATCACGTCTATTGCTTCGAGGCTTATAACCTTTCCCTGTCTGGAACCACGTCGGTCATCTCGTCTATTGCTTCGAGGCTTACAACCTTTCCCTGTCTGGAACCACATCGGTCATCACGTCTATTGCTTCGAGGCTTACAACCTTTCCCTGTCTGGAACCACATCGGTCATCTCGTCTATTGCTTCGAGGCTTACAACCTTTCCCTGTCTGGAACCACGTCGGCCATCTCGTCTATTGCTTCGAGGCTTACAACCTTTCCCTGTCTGGAACCACATCGGTCATCTCGTCTATTGCTTCGAGGCTTACAACCTTTCCCTGTCTGGAACCACGTCGGCCATCACGTCTATTGCTTCGAGGCTTACAACCTTTCGTCTGTCTGGAACCACATCGGCCATCTCGTCTATTGCTTCGAGGCTTACAACCTTTCACTGTCTGGAACCACGTCGGCCATCTCGTCTATTGCTTCGAGGCTTACAACCTTTCCCTGTCTGGAACCACGTCGGCCGTCTCGTCTATTGCTTCGAGGCTTACAACCTTTCCCTGTCTGGAACCACGTCGGCCGTCTCGTCTATTGCTTCGAGGCTTACAACCTTTCCCTGTCTGGAACCACATCGGCCATCTCGTCTATTGCTTCGAGGCTTACAACCTTTCCCTGTCTGGAACCACATCGGCCATCTCGTCTATTGCTTCGAGGCTTACAACCTTTCCCTGTCTGGAACCACATCGGCCATCACGTCTATTGCTTCGAGGCTTATAACCTTTCCCTGTCTGGAACCACGTCGGTCATCTCGTCTATTGCTTCGAGGCTTACAACCTTTCCCTGTCTGGAACCACATCGGTCATCACGTCTATTGCTTCGAGGCTTACAACCTTTCCCTGTCTGGAACCACATCGGTCATCTCGTCTATTGCTTCGAGGCTTACAACCTTTCCCTGTCTGGAACCACGTCGGCCATCTCGTCTATTGCTTCGAGGCTTACAACCTTTCCCTGTCTGGAACCACATCGGTCATCTCGTCTATTGCTTCGAGGCTTACAACCTTTCCCTGTCTGGAACCACGTCGGCCATCACGTCTATTGCTTCGAGGCTTACAACCTTTCGTCTGTCTGGAACCACATCGGCCATCTCGTCTATTGCTTCGAGGCTTACAACCTTTCACTGTCTGGAACCACGTCGGCCATCTCGTCTATTGCTTCGAGGCTTATAACCTTTCCCTGTCTGGAACCACGTCGGCCGTCTCGTCTATTGCTTCGAGGCTTACAACCTTTCCCTGTCTGGAACCACGTCGGCCGTCTCGTCTATTGCTTCGAGGCTTACAACCTTTCCCTGTCTGGAACCACGTCGGCCATCTCGTCTATTGCTTCGAGGCTTACAACCTTTCCCTGTCTTAAGAAGTATTCACCATTGTTAAAGTACGCCGCATAGGACCTGTATCTGAAGGAAGGGACCTGAGACAGGATCACGGTAAACTGTTTCAGTTGGCCAAGCCACTGGTTTCCGTGCTCAGCAACCTGATGGGGGTCAACACGTCGGTGATGCAGACATCAAACGCGGCAAACAGAACGTCTGGCAGGTAAAGATGCCGTTAAGAAGCCGTACCGTGATAGCTGTTCATTGTTGGAACTGCACACACATAAATAGAGCTGCCTATATTGCGCGACATTACCAAATTGAACAAGTATTAGATGTACTCGAAAAGCATTATGATTAGCAGAGATAAATCTAGAAAGTACACATTTCCGACAGTAGACTGATTTATTTAAGGTTAGCTTAAACTAACAATTTTTCTTGCAACATTAACGTTGCATCTTCAATAATTCGAACCTGTCTAGTACCGACTACGAATGCTAACTTGTTTGTGCAAATTTGTTAATTAGGTTTGATGAAATCATCTGACAAACTGTTGCATTAATTCTGGTTGGACCGAACCGCAAAAACAACAGTGGCGAAATATTTTGTTATGTCGGCTCGAATCTAAATTTACTTTCGCCGATACCGATACCTGATCTAACGACCAATGTCAATCATTCCGATGATTGTCATCCAAACAAAGCTCTCTTTTATTAAAATAAAATATACTGCGTATATTAATTAAACTGTTCACGCACTACAGATTCGTACATAAATTTAACCCAATTCGCGATGGGCAAAGTCAATTGTGAAGGCATCTTTTTAAATAGAGTCATGCCTTTCTAACATGCTGTTGAACGCACGATCTGTGAAGCTAATGATATGTGTTTTTATTTAATGGTTTGACTATAATGAATTAATATATATATATAAATGAAACATAGGGGTATATACATAAATACATACATACAACTTGTCATTACAATTATTATAAGAAGATCAATCAATTTACAAATCTTTAAAAAACTAAAAACATTATTATAAATAAATACAATTAATTAAATTAAAAACAATGAATAAAAACCATGAATCTACAATAATTTATCAAACATAAATATTCATGCTGGCCTGTCAAGTTGAAAATGTTCGGCTATATTTACAAATAAAAAATACAAATTCTAAAAAATTATAAATAATATATATATATATATATATATATATATATATATATATATATATATATATATATATATATATATATATAATATATATATATATATATATATATATATATATATATAATATTTATATATATATATAATATATATATATAATATATATATATAATATACTATATATATAAGTATATTATATATATATATTATACATATATATATATAAATATTATATATATATATATATATTATATATATATATATATTTATAATTTCTTAGAATTTGTATTTTTTATTTGTAAATATAGCCGAACATTTTCAACTTGACAGGCCAGCATGAATATTTATGTTTGATAAATTATTGTAGATTCATGGTTTTTATTAATTGTTTTTAATTTAATTAATTGTATTTATTTATAATGTTTTTAGTTTTTTAAAGATTTGTAAATTGATTGATCTTCTTGTAATAATTGTAATGACACGTTGTATGTATGTATTTATGTATATACCCCTATGTTTCATTTTGTTTAAAAAAAAATTAAAGCGACATGGTCTGTTCGTTTTTATCGTAAAATCAAGTTATGTGGTATAAACTGTAAATTCTAACATAATACTGACCGCCTAAATGAAGTAGAAGTAATTTTCGATGCCCACAAAACGTCGCTGGAAGGGGCGGAGCTTTGAAATGTCAGCGATTTTCACTTATAAACGACTTCCGTGGCAACTGTCAAGTCATCGAGCCAGCATATCACCCGGCACAGAACGGGGTGGTACGGCGAATCGCGTTCAGTGGTGCTCTATGTAATGATGTTTTAAAATAGTTTAGTTAAATTTGAATGTAAACCGATGCAATTTTACCTGCCCCTTATGGTGTCGTTGAAGCGGGCGACCCGAGAGCCGTATTTTCGTTCGACGCTCATGTACGACTCGCCATGTTGAAGAGCAATGAGAGCCTCTTCTAAAGCCTTCCATAAGCATTATTAGGCTTATTGGTGACACGTTTGTAGTCACGCACCATCTGAAACAAACGGTTCTTTTTATGTTCAATATATTATTAAACTACATTGTGTAATTATAGTGTATTATGCATACGCTAATATTGTAAATTAGACTGTATTTAACATTTTAGGTTAATTTAGATTGTGCATGACATTGTTAAATTTATTTGCATACATTGTCCCCAAAACGCACCGCCAGTTTTAAGCATCAGGCTGGGGGTGCGTTTTGGGAATATACCAGGGTGCGGCTTCAGTGACACTAAATCGGTCATTTGCCAAAAAATAGATTCCGAAATGAAATTCCGATAACGTGCGTATGGTTCTGTATTAAATTGCAATTACTAATAATATCATCGTTAGAACAAATGCACAATATTAATTACATTGCTAAGACTTTACAGAACGTCATATTTAAGTAAAACAATGTCAAAAACTTACCGATATTCTTTTTCGGAGATGGTCGACTTCTAGACGACAATTCGTTTAGCACGTGATTTAAACAACGACATCTACCGAATTGAATACACAACACATACATGATGTTGCTTTGATCCGCTAGAGGAGCGGCAGGTGCTTTTAGTAACAAGTGCGCGTTAGGGACTTTCCCCTAAGAGTAGATGTGATGACGACACACTGATAATCACGGTATAAACATGGCTCGGTCACCATCGTGAAATAAAGTGTTTACTGCTACAGCTACTGCTACTACATGTGTATCTGGTATCCAGACTGGTTGGCATCGTGGAGCGGTTTACTGCTGGTGCTGAGGTGGGCGAGTCGGGTCGACTCGACGTCAAAGCAGACAAACTTAAGCTTCGAGTACTGGACTTGGCCGCAAATGACGTCGGCAAAGATGGCGTGCAGTACGCTGTGACGGGAACCGGAAACCAGGTGAGCGGGTGCATTAGTTCGCAGCAACGGCGATAGTAACAGTAGCATTTCAACTAGTTTGAAAGTGTGATCAAGCAGAAAGTATTGTAATGTGAACCATTCTTACATAGTGGAGTTGTTGAAATGGATTTGTCTTTTATGCTTCTCCCCACTAGAGATATTTTCATTCGAGCAGACACTCTCAACTTGAAGACGATCCATCCACGCCACAATTACTGCGCTACGGCCAATCTTTCACACAATTCCAGCACTATTATTGTTACGTTCAGATTCTTATTCCATATTAACATGATTTCATATTTGATCGTACACATTAGACACCAGTTGAAACAAATGCAAATGTGGCTTATGTTATGACACAAATTACTAGTTTGCATATTATAGATATTGATCCATCCACATGATATATGTGGTGATGAAGAACCCAGTATCTAGAACAGTGCACTTACATATATTGCGGCACAACGTTTGTTGATATAAATGTACATTGGATACGTTCGCACCAAGGACAATAAATGAATGGAACAATTTATCAACAGATTGTGTAAATACTAGTAGCGTGAATGTGTTTAAAAATAGAATTGACCAATATCTAAGAAGGTCGGGTTACACACAAATGAAACATTGTTGGACTCTCGATAATCCAGTGGCTTCCTTGTCCACTTGCCATCTGGATGTTTTGTCCTGGATGACAATATTGTTAAATCTTTTTATCGTTTGCCAGCCGGTCCAAGTGACGTTGCCGGCGGAGGAAGTGACTTCATCGCTGCTGGGGGAGCAGAAGCGTAGAGTCCAGTTCGCCGTGTATGACAACAGCAAGTTGTTCCTGGAGCCTGGCGAGTCGGCTGGCAGCGGGGTGGACAGCAGGACGGTGGTCAGCGCGTCGCTGAGTGACCACTCCAACAGCTCGCTCGGACAGCCTCTCACATACAGGCTGCCCATTATAGAGGTACTGCATGAGTCGAACTGGCTACGTTACGTCCGTGATTAACAGACAAATTAGCAACGTAGCAGTGGACATGATGACAATGATGTTGAAGCTGTTGACGGTGTTGATGCTGATGTTAATGATGATGATGTTGTTGTTGTTGTTGATGATGATGATGATGATGATGACAGTGTTAATGACGACGATGTTGACGATGATCATATCGATGACGACGTTGGTGATGATGAACGATGGTGATGACCGTTATAGTGGTAGCAAGGAAGATGTCTTTGATAGTGATTATGAAGATGACGATGAATACGATGATGATTACGAATATGATAAATATGATTATTGTGATCAATATGATGAATATGAAAAATAATTATTATAAATACTATGTACACGATAACTATGACGATGATCAACAACGATAGCGGGCTTTGATAACCAATACAAATAGTAACCGATGTATCAAAGATACTTGCCTTTTTGCATTACAAAAGTCTATATAATATTAAGTAACTGTCACTACTATTTGAGTTACCAGAGCAAACACTTCTATATTGTTGGTTTGGTTGCAGCAGGGAAAAATTCCGAAGTGTGTTTACTGGGATACAAAAGGTAAGTGAAGATTTCACACTTATTCGAGTTTGGTCATAACATAGACACATTAGATAATATCATTATCATTACTTATTACCAGTTTTTAGTATTAACCATTGAAGACTAGCTTCAACGTCTCTATGTGATTAACGTTCTTCTGCACCTTGCCAAATCAGTTTTAAATAGAGCCAGCCAAACGAGTTTCAAATGACAGTGCTATATACCTCCAACTTGACACCAATTACATCATATAATTTGAGCGTTTTTGCGTTATGAACGTATTCCGTAGTAGAAACTAACTGTTTATCTATTCAGCCTCCACGTGGTCTACGCGGGGGGTCAGCGTGAACACAACGACTGACGACTACGTTCTGTGTCAGGCGACACATATGACAAGTTTCTCGGTTCTAATGGTAAGTCCATTGTAGGTGACACACTTACCCCATGTGTGGGATATTTTACTCCTCTTGGCATAGACACCAGGTTTTAGCGTCTCGTTCAAAATATATATGCATCAATCTTCCTTCATATTGGCCAGGTGTTAGACGAGTGGGCAAGTTGCACCTATTTGTTCTTGGTCACAAAGCCGACAACATAGACACTTCGCGCCATTACAGCCGCCCTGTGTACAACATACAATAGTTATGTTTCTAGATAATACATTGTGTGACTCTATTAAACAAACAGAAAACGGCTCCTTTCCAACTATTATTTTAGCTGGCTAAATTTCACTTTCAGCTTCTGGCTAAAGTAGTGCAATAGGAGGTTAAGACTCGTTTGTGGTGTTGTAGGTGAAGGATCCGGAACAAAGATCTCTTATTGGACCCAAGAAGGAATATAGAAAAGTGTTGATAGGTGTATACGTGGGATGTGCAATTTGTGTGGTCTGTCTGCTCATTACCCTCGTCACGTACATCGCATTCAGGTGAGTACGTGACATGCACGTTACATGTTAGCATCGTTAACGCCATTCTCGCAGTACCAGCAGTTGTCTGCATACACCAATCAGGACGACATTTACTTTATGTACCTTACCTTACCTTACCTTACCTTACCTTACCTTACCTTACCTTACCTTACCGTACCGTACCGTACCGTACCGTACCGTACCGTACCGTACCGTACCGTACCGTACCGTACCGTACCGTACCGTACCTTACCTTACCTTACCTTACCTTACCTTACCTTACCTTACCTTACCTTACCTTACCTTACCTTACCTTACCTTACCTTACCTTACCTTACCTTACCTTACCTTACCTTACCTTACCTTACCTTACCTTACCTGTTCCTCCAGGCTTTGTGGCCCGTAAGGCTTTCATCGGTTCACTTTCACCGGCCCACTCTCTCTTTGGACAACGGTTTAGCTTCCTTCCAAAACGTCCAACACAGCACTCTTTGTTCGTTCTTTGTCCAAAGTTTTTGCTACGTTGTTTTGAGCGACCAACTGTCCGTCCGTATTCGGGCGTCCATGTTAAATCCGCCAGACAGTTGCTGTCTTCATCCATTGTAAGGACATGCACAATCCAGTTCTTATCCTTACTTCTGTGCTTATCTTTAATTTCGTTTTAATGTTACTATCTTCAAATGACACTAACTTTTAGTATCCTTAAACATTTCAACATGCAAGTGTCCACCTTCCACGTCTCACATCCGTATACGAATACGAATACATTTATTTCAGGTAAAAAAACAAACATAAACAATCGGTACATACAAATAGGTATAACAAAATACATAGCGTTTAAAAGTAAATAAGTTAGAAATATAAATATATAAAAATAAAATATGTTTACAATTTAAAAAAGTTAATAAATAAAAAGGTTATAAAAAGTATAAGAAATAATAAAATAAATATGTAAAAAGGATACAAAGAACCCCAAAAACGTGTGTAGATAATTTTTTTTCAATAGTAAATAATAAAAAAGGAGGCGGTGGCAAAAAAGGAAGCGGGCGGGGTGAGAAACTTTTTACTAAGCCTTAAAGTAAGTAGCAGAGCGCTATGTGTGTCGTCAAAAAACAAAGACTACCTTAGCATCACTTATTATAAAACCATCAGTGACACAGGTGAAGCATAAACTTGCTTTGCTAATTTTCTTCAATCTTTTCACAAAAGATGAGCCGCGGTGGTTTGACCAAAGATTGATTGAAATCATGTGACTATTCACTGGCACAAATAATGAATAATTATGTAATTATTCGTTTACACAGATGTGCTCATTATCTCTGTTTCTCCCTAGCCTTTGTTTATTACTTATCATAGCCGGCTACAGTAAGTTTACTTAATTAAACACTGGTACATGGGTCATTTTTCTATACTTTATTGTAAACATGTACATTTGAATAAAGTGGTAATCTTACATTGTACTGAATGGAGTAGATGTTGTTGGTTTGAGCACCTCGCCTCGTCGGTTTCCCTTTGCTACACGCCGCACTGCATTTGGAGCAATTAACCACGATGCATAGAATGTGACTTTCATGCGCTAGACTAGCCATTTCCCCAGCTACGCGATGTTTCTCTCGCACTGTCGTCTGCACCTCCTAAGACTTTCCTCCTTCTATGCCTGCAGGCAATTCTGGACATTGACGCCGCACTCAAAAGATCACGTGAGCACGACATATGACGGAAACTACACGTTTTATGACAACGTGTAAGTACGGGTCTTTTACACACTTTCTGTGTCCTCCATAGATACGTGGGCTTTATTAGATCAGGCGTGGTAGTCATAGTCGTGCTTGCGTGGTTACAATTAGGAAAATTGTTGTTTGCTTGCGATACGAACACACCAATTCGTATTCTTGCTTTTGTCACTAGATCCAGCTAGATTGCTGTTGTCACATTCGGCATGACACATATTATAGCTATTTTCTGCATTGGCAGCTGCAAGTGGTTACTTTGCAATTTGTTTTATCAAATCATATATTTTATACTTGTATTAACTGTATGCCAAATATTATTTTCGTTCTGCGATTAATTAAGTTTAATGTATATACATACAATACATAGATATGAGTAGCTATAATTGCAATAATATATAAACAAGTGCACTTGTAGTGAAAATCAGTTTGATTGATTGACTACCAACGAACGATTAATTGATTTTACTTTCTTCATTAATTCATTGATCAATTGGTTAATATGCAGG
Organism: Lamellibrachia columna; assembly: GCA_963662155.1. Lineage (NCBI taxonomy): Eukaryota > Metazoa > Annelida > Polychaeta > Sabellida > Siboglinidae > Lamellibrachia > Lamellibrachia columna. The sequence continues at coordinate 41,046,223 of OY759275.1, forward strand.
CATCTAAGAACAGATCGGGCCGGTAACGTTCTCATACACCTATGCCTAAGCTTGCTGCTGCTCAACATCTTCTTCGTCGGCACGACGCTGTCATGGCGTCTCGCAGTTGGCGCGTGCGCACTCGTCACGGCGGCGACGCACTACTTCCTGTTGACAACGCTGCTGTGGATGCTCGTACACGTCTACAGTCTGTACGAGATGCTCGTGAAGGTCTTCATCACGTACGAGTCGAATTTCATGCTCAAGAGATGTCTCTTTGCCTGGGGTGCGTGATCGTGTGGTTCACACGGACTGTAGTCGTCGATATTTACAGTACCAATGACAACGACAAACCTAATGGCTGATCTTCAAGTTACTCCGTCTGAGGTTAACCCTTTAGATCTCAGCCGCCAGTTGGGCAATGTTAGGCCTATCATTTTTATTTTAGCAAAGGTTCAAAAACCGTTCACATAAAATATTATATTTAATTTTTTTATTCAAAAGCAGATTAATTATTTTCCATGGTAGCTGTATGGAAGAGTACACCATACGGTATTGATATGAGATTTGTTGTGTAATTGTACCTTGCAATATATCAACTGGTCTGTTTTGTTCAAAACCTCTACAGCAGTCTACCGCTGAAATACCTTTGCAACGCAATAACATCACATTGAACTTTAGCTTGAGGACGAGTGTTAACAGGCAGGTACCTCTATCGTAGGTCTACCGTTGGTGGCTGTGTGCATTACTCTGGCTGTGGACCTGACTACTTACGAAACGGCGGCTCAGTAGTAAGTATCGCCAGATTGGCGACATATATGACATACCCGATGAAAGTTGTGGTGACGTTGTTGATCATAATATTTATGCTGATACTGATGATAATGATGTCACGATGGTGATGAAAACAAGAACTTGACCAACGTTCAAACGCAATTCGATTGACATTGTTAAGATCAACAGTTGGAATAGCCTCAACAGCTACTGTGCTATTGAAATTATGTTATCATTAACAATCATTTTCCGTTTGTGTTGTCAGTTTTAAAGGTACAAAATACGATCATGTTATATAGCATACACATTTCTACACCTTGCCTGACTGTATTTTAATGAAGTGCAATATCTTACATACAGTTTGACTTTATGTCTTTTTGGAAAATTAACCATGCCATTTAGTGCATTCGCGAACAACTTGCGTCTAATACCTGTGGACAACATTTATCAGGGTCAGACGTTCACGAGATCACATGATGTGGATACCATTAACATACATAACATTGCGTTCCTGCTCACATATTGTGTAAACATGATATTCGCCCCGAAACATTCACATTAAACAGATAACGGTCAAAGTGTATATTTTAATGTGATTCGTTAAACACATTCGGGCAGGCAAGATGTTAGAATAGACATAGTTTATACTATAATATAATTTACGATAAAAACTGATCAGATCACTTTAATCGGCTGGAGGCGAACGAATATAAGGGGTGAGGACTGCATCACACCACGAACACAAGTTCTCATCTAATTGCCACACACACACACACACACACACACACACACACACACACACACACACACACACACACACACACACACACACACACACACACACACACACACACACACACACACACACACACACACACACACACACACACACACACACACACACACACACACACACACACACACACACATATGTATATATATATATATATATATATATATATATATATATATATATATATATATATATATATATATATATATATATATATATATATATATATATATATTATGCCCGTTTCAGCTGCATCGTGCCCGGACAGAACCCGTATGTGTACTTCGTCACGTGGCTTGGCTTCGTGTGCGGCATCCTCGCCGTCATTCTCGTCGTCTTCGCCATGGTGGTGCGAGCCTTCCTGTCGTCCAGCCAGCCGCAGCTGGACACGTCTCCGGTCGACGACAGCCGAGTTCGGACGGTCCAGATACGGGCGGCCTTCTGCGTTCTGCTGGCGGCCGGAGTAGCGTGGGTCGTCGGCGTGCTCCTGGTGCGGGACGGCCGGCTCGCCTACGAGGTCGTCTTCTGCATCGCCAACGCCCTGCTCGGCTTCTTCGTGCTGCTCTTCTACTGTTTGCTGTATGACCGGTAGGCGGCGGGGTCAGGCCACTACCTGTGCTTTTTCTGCGCCATTGTTAAGGGATAAGGCAAATTCGCGTTGACTGGGCGCAAATTGTATTTGTGAAAATATATTTGCATAAACGGCGCACCCCTTAATATCGATACAATTTCAGTGAAAATATTACATTTATTGTTAGTGTTTCATTGTTTAAAAACAGTTATACTAAGCGCAAAATGTAACTAATAATCTAACTAAAACAAAACTAGAAGTTGTCGTAGTAATACGACTTTGTGTGTTAGTGTGTGCGCTTTCTGTCAGATACGAGTGAATTCGTAAGACCCAAATTGAAAACGGTTTACAAAAAAATTATTTCTTGAGTAATACCACAAGTGTCCATGTCACGACACTACACGGAACTACCTGGTTTATTGGAGGGGATTAACAGGTGTTCCGCTTAGCGTCGTTCATCAGGAAGGAAGGATTAGGACCAGTGTTCGAAATAAGGGGGTCCAGGACCCCCATAAGGCAAAAAGGACCTCCCATACCATAACATGTAAGCTTGGGGGCTAATAGCCATTACGGTGCCTGAAAATAATATTTTTGAAGATTTATTTTTTCCGGGTGGGGGGGGGTGACCAATAGCTTTAGAGGACACCTCAAGAGTCAGTGGTCATGTCGAACCCTGATTAGGACATGTTCGAGGGGTATCCACAGGTGGATGTTACTCAATGTTTCACGTACTGGGTCAGGTGGTCTAAGGTTAAAAAACATCGATTTCATGTAGCGTCGTATATCGGTGTATTCTATTCATTCCATATATGATTACGAAACAGATTAGAGTCCTAATCATTACATTTGTGTTACTGATTATGGTACTAATTACTCAGTGCCCTTCCTCGTTGACAGAGCGCGGAATGCTTGGCGGCAGTGTTGTTCCACGTGTCACGTGGACAGCACGTGGGAGTCATCGACGTCATCGCCGGCCTCTTTCAACTCGTCCATTTCTAGGGCAACGCACGAGCCGGCGTATCGTCGCAATATGCAGGAGGTGTTCTCGACGAATCCGACGATCGCGGCCTCTAGCGGCACACTGCCGAAGTACGGCAACCTGACCGCAGCCGCTCTGCCCCCTCTGCCTGCGCTCTCCCAGCAGGTTTGTAGGGAAACTTTGACATTTTTACTTAAATGCATAAGCCATGTTGCCCCCTTGCTGCCCTCCGGGAAGTTGCCCCCTCCAACGTATTCTAGTTATGGCATGCCGCTCTGCTGTCAACAGCAGAATGCCAGCAATATTCCTGATCTGGTGTCTCCACTTTCCACCTCTTCAGTGGTCTTCCTCTTTTCAGCTGCCCTTTTAAGTCTTGTGTGTATGCTTGCCTAATGAGATTATCTCTCTGCATACGGCAAACGTGCCCAGACCACCGAAGTCTCTATTCTCTGGTGACATCTGTGAGGGGTTCAGGGGTGAAGGTGTCCTTTCTGAACTTGATATTTTGTAACATCTCTGCCCTGGTAACACATTATAGCCCGCAGGCAACCCGTCTTAAAAACCACAAGAGATTGAGTCTCTGTGATCGTAGCGTCCAAGCCTCCTCTAAAGTTCCCATCTACGTGGCGGTGCCCTCAATTGAAAAGAAGAGTCAATTCGTAATTTCGAAACGTTTATTTTTAGGAACTGTGACCATTTAGTGTTTGGTGTGGGTGTGTGCGCGCGTGCGCGTTCGTTTGCGTGTGCGTTATGTTTGTGTGTGTTGTGTTTGTGTGTACACGCACGCACGCAGACACGCACGTACACACGCAGTCTCTATCTCATACACACACGCGCCCGCGCACGCACGAACGCACGCACGTACACGTCACACACACACGTACGCACGCGCGCGCTAACACACACACACACACACACACACACACACACACACAGATGATCCACCTGTATAATCGTGACGTGCCTCCGTTCAACAGACGTATAGCAAGCGACGGAAGGTGGTGTCCATCAAATACGGACGACCAGACGTCCGCTTCGTCGACTCGCCCGAGGAAGACGACAACAGCGTCAACGAAGACGGGTCGCATCAGCTGCCGGGAGACGACGGCGGCGACAACACTCGTACCATGCTGTGAAACTTCACATATTTTGGTAGCAGGAGAAACGTCCATCGTTTAGAGAGGCCATGGTGAACGTGTCCGCTTTACATGCCAGAGTTCTGGGTTCAAAACCCGTACCAGGCACGGTACGTTTGGTGTACAAACCTGGCTCTCAACATTGGGGACTGTGCATCACTTGTGACTCGGAAGATCACGATAAGGTCCTGTCTCATTAATTAGAGACGAAAAAGAACCACTGAGGACGACATGCATCCTGGCAGAGACCACCCCCAGTGCCAGCAAGCATTCAATTGGATGGGAAATCTTGCATCACAAGACCATCTGACTTGGCGTTGATGTTTAAAAAACTCTGACTAGTTGAATGATGCATCACAAGACCATCTGATTCGGGTAACCACAACATATATACCAAGTCAGTTAATAAAACGTGCCTAGGGCTGGAAAATAATAGAAAGAAAGACTTCATGTTATTGGTAGTCGTCGTGTAGGATGTGGCGTGAGTCCACTTTGTAAGTAAGACCAGATTGGTTCGGATTAAACGATTGGACCAAATACATGAACACATTCAGGCATATGTTGTTCTGGCGGCTGCTGGTCGTTCGTTTAGGTTGATCAATTCAATGACAGTTTACTACGTAGGTGTGGTCCAAAGACAAAGTGACTGTATCACGGAATGCCATCGTAGATTAAAGATTAATTGATTGATACGGGAGATAAACCAAGTCACGACACGTTGTATTTGTGTGGTTACGGAACTAAGTACGTATCCAACCAGGGTCTTCTTCTGCGTTGCCGTAGCGGGCGGGAGCACGCGACCGCCAGGCGGCGTTGCAGTGGCGCGTGCAAATCAGACAACTGTTGGCGTCGCGCATAGACAAGTGTGGTGAAAGAGTCCGTGCAACGGGATTGTATTGAATACAGAAACTTTTTATGAGAGAATGTTATATAATATTATAATAGACCCAACGCGGGACACTAGACATTTGAAATAGATTGATATGCTAGGTTTCGAAATCGTATAAAATGAATACCCTACGTGTGACGCCATTTTCACCACACCGCCACAAATGGTATCAAAGACGAATTATTGCGGTAACTATAGATTCGAGGTCCTCTCGCATCCAGTTACGTCAAAGTCACTGCTGTGTTGGCGAAATACAATACTGTATCATCGTAGTCGACGTGTGCTCCGTATACAACTTAAAATCTCCGTTTGGTGTATGTAGCGTTATTAGCGTAAGTGTGCATTGCAATTATGTGGATTGTGTAGATACATAGTTGTTCGTTTCTGTATTAAATCGTGTTTTTATAGAAATATGAATCATCGCATAACCTTTTCGTTTCAATGTGTATCACTGTTCTGTTTTCTGTGGCATTTATTTATTGGGCGTTGATGAAGTAAATGATCCACACGATAAGTGTTTTTATTACGCCTGTTGCTATCATAACTGGCGCAAATTGAATGGTTGACGTTTAACAGACTGACGAAAGAATAGAATATGAAAATACTTTATTTTCGGACGGACGATTCCAAATACAAGTTTGTGAACAGCATTGACAAAACGTTGCGATTGTCGTCAGTGGGAAATTAAATAGTGGTCCGTGATTGGCACCACCACTGGCCGTCGGCATACGTGTCCACCCTGAGTGGCACACATCTCTACGATTAGCAACATAAATCCTTATAAAATCCGTAAGACTCGCAAACGATCCTGGTCGCAATCTGCGTAACATCCGCGGTTTGACGCGCATGGTCAAAGGAAGCTCGCCTTGCAAATTGGGACATATTGATTGGATATCGCGTAGCCTCGATTACGCATGGTCCGTGAGGTGGCGCCACCGATTGTCGCTCTCGCAATAGACCACACTGCTCAACAGTGGCGCCACTCAGCATATCACCACTACCACAACTTGATTATAAATTCAAAATAGACAGTCGCGGAGTGGTATGAAGGAATGGTTGGCTGGGAAACATCAATGTTGTTTACGACTTGTCACGTTGTTGCAACTGTGCACTTGGGTAACGTAACATAGATTCAAACCAAAACGAATGTTATTGTGTTCCTAGACACAAAACACTATCCACAACTGTAAGCAATTGAAATTAAGAAATGTCTTGGACAAAAATAGGAGTTTATCAAATGAAATGAAGGTGCGAAGAATCTGCACATCAAATGTAAGTTGTGGCAGTGGTGAGTGGCGCCACTGTTGGGTAGCGTGGTCTATTGCGAGAGCGACAATCGGTGGCGCCACCTCACGGACCATGCATAATCGAGGCTGCGCGAGATTCACAAGAGTATACAATCAATATATCCCAGTTTGCAAGACAAGCTTCCTTTGACCATCCTTTTTGGTTCCGGAATGTGGCTGGAAGACCGCCGCACCAAAGTCAGCCTGCTAAATTAGGCTAAAACAACAAACGTCGAAGCAATGATCGTCCATAATAAAATTTGCTGGACGTGCCACTGTGTAAGAATGCTCGACTCCCACCTTCCCCAGTATGTCCTCTTTTCCCACCTGAGCCATGGTCAGAGAACCCGTGGAGGCCAGGGAAAGAGGTATAAAAACACGCTGAAGACCTGCCTGAAACAAAGCCACATCAACATCACAAAAGGGAGGACCTGGCCACTGGCCGTCCACCTGGCCACTGGCCGTCCACCTAGCCACTGACCGTCCACCTGGCCACTGAGACAGACTGCCCACTGAATGAGACGGACGAGCGGCAGAGAAGAAATGAAAAGGAGAGGAACCATGACCGACAAACCCCACTTCCATCCGGAACCTCCTGTCTCACTGCCCTCAGATTTGTAGATCAAGAATCGGGCTCCTGGGTCACCCCAGGACGCACGACTGACCTTTGGTATGCTCTTTTCGAGTGACCGCCGATGATGATTTTGATTCCAGTTCTTCATATGCATACGTTTCAAGCATATGTAACTTTCAGCTACACCGTGTGTTTAAAGTGTAAGAAACATTATCACCCTGACAACGTATGCGCTATTATCAAATTGCGAGACATTTAGCATAATATATCGATTCTGCGATGTTCATGAAACATGTTTATTTTAAAATTATTTGCAATAATACGATAAACATTGCTTTCTATAGTATTGGGTTCAGTGCATGTTGGGCATAAGGAAACCGGGGCTAGTTGTTACAATTTACAGTTAAATTCACAGTTTGTGAAAAGTATGTTAGCTGCATTATTTCTGTCAACGTACACATTACATTTATTATTCGTGTTAATAAAATGTAACATTCCAATGATATTCCATATTATAGTTAGGTAGATATGTGAAGTTTCCCAGACGCGATCGACTGTAACAACCAGGCCATTAGACGGTGAAAGTTGTTACATCGTACATTACAGCAAAGAACGCGTGGATCGCAAAGCAAGATTTACTTGTACGTGTTACTTGGATTACGTTAATTGGATTATACACAATTATACGTCTTATACAAAGTGTGCATAACAATGTGGGTGTTCAGAGCTTCATATATTAAGCTTTTTATTTGTAGTTACCAAAGGGGACACATTCCTCGGATTCGTGCATAACAAACAACCGTGAATTGAATATAAATTATTGAATGGAGTATGGAATAGTGAATATATATGTAATGCGACTTCTACTTGATTGAACGATACACACACGTACGCACTCTTGCGAAAGAACATCCACATTTCAATGAATCGTGCCATATTTATTAATATTGTTAAAATAGGACTGGGCAATACAGATTTAACAAGATTGCCACCCAGTTCAAAGCACCCAGATGGCAAGTAGACAAGGGAGCCATTGGCTTATCGAGAGTCCAAACATTTTTCATTTATGTGAAACTCACCCTAGTGAGATATTTGTCAATTTTCTTTTTAAACATGCTCGCTGCAAGCAGTTACACTCCTGGTTATAAACCAGTACGCTGGGAATCACATTCGTTAAACGAAGCAGCTGCTTTGCCAAGAAACCAATTTTGTCTCTATTCGAGCATCTGTGTTTTGAGATCGTCCCTCTATTGTAACCTGTCTTGATGCCACCACAACTTAGCTTTTGTAATTTTAAGTTTTTTAATTCTGGGTGTAACTGACATTGATGTAAAGAGGGTGTGTTGTTAGGGGTTCCCAGGTTAAAAACAAATATGCCTCTTCAAGTAACTGAGATGTCAAAACATGTATAAAAATACTTGAAAATTCAGCGAAATAATCCATAAGCTGTCACACTGAATTGAAATCCGCCGAAATGTGCAGTGTGCAATAATTTTAGGTGTAGCTACCCCATGTGCCCTCTGGAATAAAACACTCTGTCAACATAGATTGTTCTTTTAAACACGTTCAGTTCAACCAATTTATTGATGGTTCAATAAAGATTTACACTTTTCCTAAGTCAAAGGTGAGTATTTTCTCAGGCTATCCATTGGACAGAATGCTTGAGCCGCCGCTCGACCCGATGTATCCCGACCCGAAGGAGCGCAACTGGCCAATGTCGGGGCGATCCCGGGATAGACCCCCTCTCCTTGACAGGCGCGGGGAGAAGTACAGACGATGTATGTTAGGCCTTTTATTTTTTAATTGGTTTACGGATTTGCATACCCGATATGTTCGTTTTTGAAAACAAAGACTACGTTACGTTTTTATCGTGTCGTATTTTAACATGAACCATTTGTCTATTGTGCTAATATTACGAAGAAAATAACTGATACTACGTTATGAAATATACATGTATCAGTTTAGTCAACAACTTAGTTTGCATTTATGTAAGATTTCTTTGTCGACAGCAACCGGTATAAATTGAACGCCTTCCTTTTTAACATCGCGCGGATATTATACAATGTGGCTGATAAGCATCTTTCCTGATTGCTTTGCGACTGGTCCGGTGGCTAGACGATGGTGCTCGCCTGGTGATCAGAAGGTTCTGGGTTCGAACGGTGGCCAAGCCTGTCGTTTTGTAAGATAGGGCACAACACGTCGACTTGTCACCCTCCTGGCGTATGGAGAGAAAGTTGGAAGTATGATGTCTTTCGGACGGGACACTAAAAGCTACTTCTACGTAGTTTCTAATGTCTATGCAGGGGGAAGCAAACTATCGCATATATCAAATTAATAAAGAGATTAAGATTAATTTGACTCGCTTCACAGAAGTTATATCATTGTAGATCGCTCAAATATGTGGTTCTGTTGTGTTGCACATTCGACTTCAGCTATTCCGTTACGGCTGCATCTGGGGAACGTTTCACTAATGCGCGTAGATGCATGGATTTACAGGTATCAACAAAAGCAAAAAGTCAACAAACACAAAATCAAAGACGTTACACCCAGGAACACCTTAAAATCCTCTGCAATACAGGACATTTCGGTGTGAGAAGTCCCGGGGATCATGAGTCCTAGGTCAGCCAGCCTCAGGGACACTGATAACATTACCACCTTCAATCGATCTCGTTGTCACAGTTCACTCAGCTCTGAATGAGTACATTGCTACAGACAGTGGTAGATATGTGAACGAATAGTCTTCGCGCAGTAATAGCAGCGTGACTGGAAGCTTCCCATACAAACCGATATGGTGTTGGATTGAACAAATCTAGCAAGGGGTGGAGTGTAAAGCGCTTCCGTGCATCTACCTGTCCCAATGACTGGGTACCGTGCTACCATACTATAAAACATGCACGTACACATGCACGCATACATCCAGTCATACAAACATACATGCATACGCACGCGCACTCGTACGCAAACATTTCATGTCGCGGCTGTCAAACATCGGTCACGTGAACAGAGCAAACCAAGAAAACTCAAATACACCAATCACAAACTGAATATGGGCCAATATAATGATGGCGTGTCTTAAAGGGACATTCTGCAGTTGCATATCTCTGCACAGAGTTCGGTTCCATCGAAACCGGTGTGACAGACCGTTCCAAGATCCTTACAGTTTAAACGGAGAGTGGCATCAGTCGAACCCTGGTGCTCAACTTCCATGCGATGTACCGTGTCCTGTAGAGAGCCAAATTTCGCATTCATTTCTTTGAGACGAGTGAACCTTTTAACCATTTCCTGCTGGAACCGGTCCAGAGTGCTTTTCATGACACGCATGATTTCCTGTTCGGCCGAGAGACCTTCGTCTCGTGCAAGTTCTCCGGACATTCTTTTCCGTCGTCCTCCCCTTCTCTCAACTTGTTCATGCATCACTCGTTTCCGTCGTCCTCCCCTTCTCTCAACTTGTTCATGCATCACTCGTTTCCGTCGTCCTCCCCTTCTCTCAACTTGTTCTCCACAGTTCATGCATCACTCGTTGCCGATTTATAAAATGATATCCGCTTGATAGGTAAGTTGAACATCGATTTGGCGCCCCCTGACTCGGCGCCCTGGTGTGAGTGCACCTTGCCTTCCGATCACTACGACTAATGTTTTACCGAAATTATTAATGTGGACTAATAACACATGTATTTATAAGTGTGGTACATATCTATTCCGTGTGTATATATATATATATATATATATATATATATATATATATATATATATATATATATATATATATATATATATATATATATATATATATATATATATATATATATATATATAAATGATCAGACACTGTACTTCAAAAGAAAAATAAACACGAATAGTCGGGACTTCACATTCACTACTAGCCAATCCTAATAACGGTTGTTACGCACAAGGACACCAACCGTAACGACAGTTACCATGGTTTTGCTAGTCTTGTATCCTGTCAGTGCTTTGTGAAATGTCAATATCTTGATTCTGAGTTAATGATCACACATAGCTTAGTTTTGTAGCTTAGTTTGTAAATTACTGCTACCACTCGGATAGATGAATTTCATGGGTTACAGGATGCCATGCCAACAGTCGCGGCAGAACGGCAGACTGACACAACACATCTCGGTCAGACACAGTTCCGACATATCATGAGAGCATCTTTCTCATCCAGAATGTTCCCGGGAGAGAATGCCATGGTGAGAGCTGAACACAAGAAAATGTTTGCAGAGGACGTAAGAACACGATGCCAGAAAATCTACACATATAAGCACACACATTGTGCTGGTGACATTAGAATGAAACAGAAAACAGAACACTTCTAACAAATGTGAACTTTCTACTTTCTCCCAGTTTCATCACTCATAGACCTGCAACCACAATACAAGAAACCACCAATTTGGGTTCAGCCTCCTGTTATGTTTCCCATTGGCGACAATGTTAACGTTTTGCACGATTATAAGAAAACGGGACCATAAAAAATTCTTAAACTTCTTACCTGTCATTGCCATCATCGCATTGACATGCTGATCGAGTTTACTCAAACTCTCGTACTTGTAACTCATTTAAAATGCCTGAACGTGCCATACCCGTCAATTTTTACCAATTTCTGCATGAATCACTACGCACACGTGCCTTGTTGCGAAAAAATTGCCAAAAATCCTGCCGTCTATTGAAATCATCTAAAAATCCACAGTTACATTGCCAACATGTTCTACCAGCAAACTTGCTAATGTGCCTGGCTCTAATGCAGTTATGTCAGATGATATGATTTATTTAAAATAACACATAACTAAAATTACTGTGCCCTACATTCGTCTGTAACACACCAGACAATGGACCATGACTGGCACATGGTGCCATCTTGTGAGCTATACATCAATCGACATTCGAAGACATCACTGAGCATGGGCTGACAGACACAACTGCATAAGATTGACTACAGCAGACGACACTTTGAAAAAACTGAATGTAAGTTTTACTATTGCATTGAAGTACCTTGAATTGCAACATGCGCTTTGGAAATGGTGCTTGACCAAAGCATACATTTTGACTAACACAATATTGCCTGTTGTTATGTATTGAATGTGGTTCCATAGAGATGTGACTTGCTGTCAGACACAGGCTGTTATGACAAAGATGATTGGCATCTAAGCCAGGTTCAACACGCGTCATTTTGTGTTCAAGCATATAACTTAAACGATGCACTGTAACCGTTATGTAGCCACACTCAAAACGGCAATTAATCACACCGTATTCACTGAATTTTCCTTTTCTGCACCCTGTCCACAACTGACAATGCCCATTGGCAGACAATATCACCTTTTCTTGTAATTTTTCGGTGTACTTTTTGCAAAAATCAACATCCATGTTTTCTGTTTCCGTTGCCATGACACTCTAAAAATGGTAATTGTGCAGAAAAAAATTTGATTTTGCCTGTTAATAAAGGTAAATGAAAATCATGCATTCATGCAAAAAAATATGTGTCCTACCTAGTTGTTGGAGTTGCTTACATACACAAGGAACCACCAACTGTGCTGGGCAGAACACACATATATGAGCTACTTCAGCTTGAGACAGTCTATATTCCAGTACAACACTCGAATACACTCACTTTTTCAGCTCGCTTGAATGAACTTGTAACATAATTTTCGGAATAGTCCAGCATGTGTTCTGTAATCAAATTCTATATAGCCAGTTGTTATTCCATACTGAAAATTATAATAATTTTTTTACCTGGTGCCACAATACACCTATGTAAACAGTAATTATATTATAATCTGCCTTGTTCTGCTTTGATGTAACTTATCAGATGGAGGCTGCACTAGTGTGAATATGTCCCCCCCCCCAACATACTGGTCTCCTGTCACTGTCATCTGGGTTCTCAGGCAGATTAGACGTCTTTGCATTCAGATAACGGTTTTGTCACTTTCATTAGTAATTTTACTTGGATTTACCTGGGATTTTACAATGGAGGAGACAACACATAGTAGTAGTAGTAGTAGTAGTAGTAGTAGTAGTAGTAGTAGTAGTAGTAGTAGTAGTAGTAGTAGTAGTAGTAGTAGTAGTAGTAGTAGTAGTAGTAGTAGTAGTAGTAGTAGTAGTAGTAGTAGTAGTAGTAGTAGTAGTAGTAGTAGTAGTAGTAGTAGTAGTAGTAGTAGTAGTAGTAGTAGTAGTAGTAGTAGTAGTAGTAGTAGTAGTAGTAGTAGTAGTAGTAGTAGTAGTAGTAGTAGTAGTAGTAGTAGTAGTAGTAGTAGTAGTAGTAGTAGTAGTAGTAGTAGTAGTAGTAGTAGTAGTAGTAGTAGTAGTAGTAGTAGTAGTAGTAGTAGTAGTAGTAGTAGTAGTAGTAGTAGTAGTAGTAGTAGTAGTAGTAGTAGTAGTAGTAGTAGTAGTAGTAGTAGTAGTAGTAGTAGTAGTAGTAGTAGTAGTAGTAGTAGTAGTAGTAGTAGTAGTAGTAGTAGTAGTAGAAAGAGTCAAGTCACTCATTAACTTTCCCACTCGGATGTTATGCAGATAACGAGCTATCTGCATGGGCAGCATTGAGATGAAAAGTAGTTTTGGTTAACACATCACACATTTGGAGTCAGTCTCATACAACCTCTAGTTATACAGGACAAGTTTCCATGTAATAGGGTCAAGTTCAGTTGTGATTGTAAAGTAAAGGTACATTCCTATATATATATATATATATATATATATATATATATATATATATATATATATATATATATATATATATATATATATATATATATATATATATATATATATATATATATATATATATATATATATATATATATATATATGCATATATATGTATATATATATATATATATATATATATATATATGTATATATGTATATATATATATATGTATATGTATATATATATATAATATATATATATATATATATACATATATATATATATATATGTATATATATAGACGTATATGTATATATATATATATATATATATATATATATATATATATATATATATATATATATATATATATATATATATATATATATATACCCACCCAGTTCTTGGGACTGTTCAAAGCGCTTTACATTTCATCCCTGGCAATTCGAAGCTGGGTTCTCTCGACAGAGTCTGGCATTCTAACTGTTACGCTACCACACCCCATGTAGAGCCACATTCTCATACAGCCTCTCGCTACAGGGGTCAGTTGTAATTTTGTAAATTTCAATTGACTATTGCAGTTTAACCCAAATCTGGATTAACCCAAAGGCCGCTACAAGCCGCTCTGTGCAGTCTTGGAACGGCTGTCGCCGGCCGCATACAGGACCCTATATTAAAAAAAATCCTGGTGATTAACTACTGAACTAAACGCTACCAAATTTTGCCACACCCTAGCGGATACATTTTGCAACAACATTACCTCATTACGCGTATGTGTTGCCATTTTGGAAATCTTGATTTTCATCGGTTTTTCTTAAAATTATTTCTTTAGTATTATATAGTTGCAAATTGAGACCTTGCATGGAATCTAATGGCCCCATAAGTTCACTTGGCTGGAAGTAGCCAGCCCCAAATGTTTACTTTAGAAATATTTGCAGAGGCAATCAGGCCATGATTAACCATCAACTTATCACCCTTTGACCCTACCAGTGGACATTCTATTGTCTAGGTCGTCCCTCCAAACATTGCCCACCTGAATGACCTGCTCACTGCCAAGTGCCCACTAGGCCACTAGCCCACTACCCAGTACCCAATGCAGTTGGTAATTGGTATTTCTCCCCAGTCCTAATTTATTCACACATGCCTGAACCTGTCTGTCTCAGGCTAGTGACTGCAGGCCTGCTGGACATGCCACTGGGTGTCAGTGCCAGTGGGTGACATTTAATTGAAATATCCTATTAAATTATGTTAACTTAGTTGAGCTAATTCAATTAACAAAATATAAATTGGGGTTATGGCTTGCATATGGGTTAAGTCAGGGTTAGATAAACAAATCTCCTACCCTAACTATAAGCCAATACATTAAAGCCAAATATAACAAATGTTATCATATTTAATAGTAATGACACTAAGAAGTTTTTCTTTATTTTTCTTCAGGATATTCGTAAGTTTGAAGAAGTTGGTGGTGCTGGATTTTTAGAACTCTTCCTCGTCTTTGTTATAAGATTATAGGTTTATCTTTTCTAAACTTAGCGGGATATGGTCCGGGCCAAACATTCACGGTCTGGGTCGAGCCTGGGCCGTGGCGGGCTTGAAAAATTATTGCGGGCCTGGGCCGGGCCTGGACTCTAACTGCTAATTGCGGGCCGGGCTTGGGATCAAATTCTAGGCCCGCGCAGGGCACTAATACATATACATATACAAATACATATACATATGCATATACATACATACATACATACATACATACATACATACATACATACATACATACATACATACATACATACATACATACATACATACATACATACATACATACATATATATGTATATATATAGCAACAGCTAGGTGAATAAACACGAGAAGTGCACAATTACGATAGCTAGTATTTATACAATTATTATAGTATGTGTTTATATGATAGGGCCTACGGTTCGGCACATGCACACACAAATTAGACGCTATTACTTGACTTACTTGGCTTATACCCTTGTACTCCTTGTGGAGCATACGTCGACCACAAGCTTCCTCCACTTGGCCATGTCTCGAGGCAAAACTTCCAGTTGACCCCAGGAATGTCCCAACGTCACTCCTTCAGTCTCCACAGACTTTCTTCAAGTGGGGCGGGATCTTCCTCTCTTCCGTTTCCCTTGTGGTTCCATTTTAGAACATGGCGTACCACACTGGACGTTAGTTTTTGCAGGGTATGGCCGAGCCAATTCCACTTTCTTCTCTTGGTCTGGGCTTCTGCTTGTGCTTGTCCTGTTCTTCTCCAGATTTCTTCATTTGTGATTTTGTCCTGCCATTTGATGTGAAGGATGGCCCTCAAGCATATGTTAATGAAGGTCTGCACTTTGTGTGTTGAAATCCTCTGTTATGCGCCAGGTTTCACACGCATAAAAAAGGACTGACTTTACGTCTGTGTTAAAAATTCGAAGTTTGGTCTTGACGGAGATGACCTGTGAAGTACAAATGGGTCTCAGGATTTTAAACGCTGCTGTGGCTTTCCATATCCTGCTTTTGATGTCTCGGTCTGTGACACCGTCTCTGCTCACAACACTTCCCAGATATATGAAATGCTCCACGTCTTTTATGTTCTCATCCATCAACTGGATGCTATTCTTGTTCGCGTGATTTGCTCTCATAGTCCTGGTTTTCTTTTTGTTGATCTGCAGACCCAATTTTGCAGCAGACTCAGACAGTGATGTCGCCTTGTCCTGGGTGTTGATATCTGTTTGCTAGTTCAAACTGGAAGCTGTGCTTTGTTGTTATATCTCTCAACAGTTCAGTGTTGTATTTGAATCCTTGTTTTGCTGCCGTTGGGTGATATCTCTTGAGCTTGAACTTGATTTTTCCTGTGACCAGGTGGTGATCTGTTCCTACGTCAGCTCCACTCTTGGAGCGGACGTCTTGTAGGGATCTTCTAAAGGTGCTGGAGATACAGATGTGATCAATCTGGTTCTCTGTCTGGTGTTCTGGTGAAATCCGTGTGCTCTTGTGAATCCTCTTGTGTGGGAATACACTTCCCCTGATAACCAGACTGTGGAAGTGACGCTGTTGACTGGGGATTAATTTTATTCAAGTTGTGGCTGCCAAAACTGGTCGCCCGGACTGATTGTTGTCACGAATCAAATGTATCGTGGCAGCTTCAATTAAGTCTACAACATCAGTATAGGGTAGACCTATTTTAATTCCGGATAAAATTTATTGTGACAAACCAACTAGGGGTCAGACTACAGCTGAACTTTATGTTTACTGTTTCACGAATGTATATGGCGTATTAAATTGTGATATGTGAAATTAGGCAATTTGTATTATGTGACATAAGTTCAATTGAGCAGGCATATTCACAGGTTTGTTTGTAGAAGGTATTGGTTGTAAAATAGTAGATTTTTTAGAATTTAATAGGCGGAGGGATTTAT
This sequence comes from Lamellibrachia columna, assembly GCA_963662155.1. Classification (NCBI taxonomy): domain Eukaryota; kingdom Metazoa; phylum Annelida; class Polychaeta; order Sabellida; family Siboglinidae; genus Lamellibrachia; species Lamellibrachia columna. The sequence continues at coordinate 41,063,288 of OY759275.1, forward strand.
GGGAATTGTTCTGCTATGGGCCACGGCGGCGCACGAATACGTGGATATTTTTTAACATTGACGGGCATCGCACGTGGGTTCGTTTTAAAAGAGCTGGAAGCATGTGATCTTGACAAAACTTGGTCAGCATATCATTTGTTGCTGTGAGAAAAATGTATGTGTCTTTGATGGTCAAGTTTTCTTATGATCAGACAAAAAGTTAACATGGCCACCAATGCAATGTTGCGCTGTAGTCTAGCCTCACTAGCTTAACGAATCCGCGATAGTGTCTACACGGTGCGGCAACACCGTTATGAGCATGTCGCGTTGTCATTCAATAGGTGTCGCTGTTGTGGTATCCTGTTGTTGCGCATCGTGTGACGTCATACCTGGAGGTAAGTTGTTTACAGGTGGACCAAGGTGCAGCCATTTCGGCGTCCATCATAGACCTTTTGTTGATATTGCTTTTCTTTTTGTGCTCGACTGAGACTGCGCAGCATTCGCCTGCAAGTATAGGTCGCTGTAACTGGTTGCATTACCAATTTTTTGCTCGCAACGTCAACTAACTATGGCACGAGCAAAAGTATTATGTAATTTATAGCGGGCGACAAACAACGAGGCGGAATATTTTGACGTTGCGCCGTCGAGTCGGCCACGATTCACGTCACGGCTGACGGCGCACGCTATTCGAGTTATAAATAATTAATGTGTGCTTAGTAAGCACAGGCACACTGTGTATAGAACAAAGTGTAGTCTAAATCAATATACTTATATAGTACAGCGCTACAGCGTCAGCGGTCACACGTTGCATAAGATCGAGCCGTTCGAAGGTTTATTTGAGCTGAACATGGCATGTGAGTGTTTGTTTTTAATTTAATTAGCCGGTTTATTTGATCAGCAATCATCATGTACTGTTTTATTGGGCACTACACCTCGATGAGTATGTTCGATGAGTATGTTTACCAGGCCAGGCCCACTCATCGTTGTCTCGATCGTCTACATTTTTCCAGGAGTATTGGAAGTGAAGTACCGGTTTGCAAAATCGCCATCGGGGCACATAAACTATGGGGCGATTCAAACTATGGCACACCACCACTATTACTACAAAGTACTGGGGCAAATTAACACCCCCTTGAAAGTCTGCCATCATGTTGAGAAGTCTGACCACTACATTTCTCCCAAGATGTGCATTTCACAGTATTCTTTTCACTGCATGTGCATATATACTTCCATTGTGTTGTTATATATTCAGCACACAGCAATTAATGTTATCTTCAGCACACAACAATGTCACATGAATTTGGGTTATGTGTGCAATTAAACCATCACATACTTGCCAGTTGTTCAAATGAATAAGCCTGACTCAGTGGTTCGATGTTCGTCTCGTGGCGAGGAGGTACTTGGTTGGAACCCTAGACCAACAAAAAACCAACCAACATTGTTGTGTGCTGAAGAGAACATTAAAAGTATTACAAATACTTCACAATACTCCAATTTGAGTACAGTGGTCTCCACTTAATAGAATCACGGATAGCAGAATCAGCCATTTAGTAAAATCAAATATATTAGCTCAGACGGAATCATTCCCTATTTTTGTTCTATTAAAATGCATCACCTAGGTGAATCAGCTGCTTCATAGAACAAAATTGCTCTGACCCAGGGTTGGTAAGTTTCTTTCATCAGATATACATTTCTGACATCTAAAGCGTCAGAAGCCATCAGAAATACCTTTCTGATGTAATACCTTTCTGACGTGTAACTATAAAGCATCAGAAATACTCCAAGTATGAAAAGTGAACTGTGGCAACGTGGGGTGATCAAACTTGCCAAAGGTTCGAAGCGACCGGCAGTGGGATTTGAAACCGGGTTCTCTCGATTGAGAGTCCGGCCTTCTAACCGGTATGCCATCGCGCCCCACTCAAGTATTGTGCCCATCCATGTTAAATGCAACATATAAAATCACAGAATAAACACAGTTATATGTTTAATAATTCAATAACATTTAAGTCATTTCAGACATCTTCTCCATCAGACCAGATATTCATTAAACATTCATGAATTATTGGCTTTGGTTGCTCCTGACTGACAGCAACCGAGATGGAACATCGCCACCTTCAAGCAGCTGTTGACACTAACACTGCAGCGGAAGGAACAATGGATGGGGACAACGATAATTCTGAACACGAGGCAGTCGACAAGGACAATGGAATGCCATTCGAAACAAGTCCAGAACTTGTAGTTATCCCCGACAGTCACGAAGACGGAGAAACAGTGGGTGTTTTGATGTAAAACGACTGTTTTATTCACAATTTAAAAACTTAATTTAGACCATCGTAAATCAGGTCATTGATGTTCTATTCTGCAGTGTGTGAATAGTTTAAGTAAATATGCACAGTTGGTTTAATAAAAGAGTGTATGTGTAACAGTACATTTGTTAAAATCGGAAGAATTGACTTAGATTCAGTAACTTGCGAAGGTGTGAATATCCTTGTGTTATATATATTATAGAGTTGGTCCAGTTTTGATATTTTTTGCAAATTTTTGGTCAATAATTTAATAGTTTGTCCGATGATTTCTCTGAAACGTCATAGTCGATACTAGACAAGCAAATATGTTGAATTGAGGAAGAACCTTTAATACAGCACTTTCTTTGCTCTAACGATTTTGTGTTGACAGATTAAAATATCAGTATAGTATGTTCACTAAATAGTCATTAATCTGAAACTAGGCAGACATAATTATATAATGCATTGGACTCCAGAACAAATCAAATTGATCTGTTAGATTCCAAACAGTACAAGTCTATGGATATTAAGGCAAAATATGCAGTGAACAATTGTGATCATTTGTATTTTGCAGTACAAGTTTAGTTTTCGGAAGCTGTGGGCCTTTACCGGACCTGGTTTCTTGATGAGTATTGCGTACCTTGATCCTGGGAACATTGAATCAGATCTACAGTCTGGCTCCATAGCCAAGTATAAGGTAAGTATTTGTATTAATCACCAAACCCTGCCTACGTGTGATTATTTTAAACCATGTTGAAAACTACAATAAAAGAAAAAGATGGTTTCCTATTTCTGCTTAAACATCAAAATTGGAAAACACATTGTGGGTTGCATGCAAATTACATAGCCTAAATTTTACATATCCCAAGTCTATGAAATGTTAGCTTAATATTTGTGGGTTCTCCTTACAATAAATCAAATGTAAACCCTACATGTCCTATTATAACTCATTGGTTTATTACAATGAATGGAACTATTTAAGACAATTCAATATTGTAAAACTATGTTTTTATTATTGGAAGTAACTGAGATTAGGAAAAAATTGTAAAATGTCTCTGTATTGAGCAAAATGTGCTCATTGATAAGCCATATGTGAATTGATGTATTTAAGTGTAACTGTTATATGAAACTAATTTACATGTCTTTTGATTCTAAGTTCATAAAACGCACTATTGTAAGTTATTGTAATTGTGATTGTTTAAAGTACCTGTAATTATAATAGTAATTGATTGTCTTATTAATTGTAATTGCATGCAGCGTCATGCGCGCACGCACACATACACACACATGCACATTTTCATCTATACATAATATACTTTCTATGTATTCTCATAGATCCTCTGGGTATTGATGTGGTCTACAGTGATGGGGCTGGTGCTGCAACTAATGTCTGCACGTCTCGGCTGTGTCACAGGTAAATGTTTCTGCCTACATAAATAGTATATCTTGAGATGGCTAGTTTTAAAAGCTAACAGCTGCTAGGCATGGTTTAATGCAACTATTTGTGGGATGAACTACGACAATATGTCTTTAAAACATTCATATTTTATTTCGTGACACTTTCAGGTCTCAATCTAGCTGAGGTGTGTAGGAGGGAGTACTCGACTGTGCCCAGAATCGCTCTCTGGATCATGGTGGAGATTGCAATCATAGGAAGTGACATACAAGAGGTCATAGGGTCAGCTGTCGCCATCAACATCCTCTCAAACAACCAGTGAGTTTCGTTGACTATTTGCTTTCTGACAAACATGCCCAAATTTAATATATGACCTGTGATGTAAATTTTAAAACTTAGAGGTGAATTGTTTGATTATGTGTGGGAGGTAAACCATAATTGTTTAGTGTTGGATAAACATAAGCATTTGTGTTTAATTATGTTTTATATATGCTATTTATAGTATTGTCGATATTGTTATGTCACATTGTACAATTGACTAATGAGCTTGGAGGTTTTTATACATAAACTAAATCCATAACGTGAGCCAACTCAAAACCACGAATGTGTTTCAACTGATGCATGATGTTGTTTTAGTGTTCCGATCTGGGCAGGAGCTCTCATCACCATAGCAGACACCTTCACCTTCCTGTTTCTTGAGAGCGCCGGGCTACGCAAGTTGGAGGCTCTCTTTGGGGCCCTCATCATGACCATGGGGGCGGCCTTCCTCTACATGGTGAGAGGCATTGGGGGGTGGGAGGATGCAAGGTGAGGTGCGACGGACATGTGGAAGTTTGGACATGTTATATGCATACAATGCAGTTAATCTGTAGGTTTGTTAGATTGTTATTCCTGCAAAATATCATAGATTGATATTCAAGGTATTAAATTGGATATGTACTTTTAAGGCCTTGAATTTTAAGAGAAAGGTTAGAAAGGCTTATGATTCGACAAAGTCAGAATGAACTGCAAATTACTGAGCAATATGCTTCTGTAATCAAATGATACAGTAGATGGTGGTCAAGCAAAATTTCTTTTCAATGTTGTATTGAATATAATAATGTTTAAAAGGTTTTAAGTGTGATCATCCCGAATAGGCACACATCATGTTTATCATCAACGACAAGACTGATACACCAGTGCACCATTGTATCGCGATACACACCGCGCAGTACGGTACACAATATACAATGTCCGTATTGCGGTACACTAGGATATGCGGTAGCAGTAGGCAAAACATTCGCATCTTCTTTTTGAAGCAATAAACATTCAACGCGAACCACACCTGCCTGTGTATTGATAAAATAGCAAAATATAACATTTTCCACATGTATATCTAACTATAATCTATTTAAAGTCTTTACACTATTATTTACACTACTTTTTTTAATGCGCGCTTGCAATTTGGACCTTGTGTGACAACGTGTCGTATGCTGTAGTGTTGCCTTGTCAACGTTATAAATAAACTTGTTGTTGTATCATTCTAGTCAGTGTAGTCTGTATCGCGATATGTATCGTATTGTGATATCTTTATTGCGATACGTATTGTAATGTGAAGTAGTGTATTGTTCCGGCCCTAGACATGACTAAGCCACTGATGTATACAAATCAACTAAACTGCCTCTAAGAACTGCCCAAGAGTTCCACTTACTTCCTGCCCTGTTTGTTTAGTACATCATGGTGAAGCCAGACCAGGGCGAGATTATGAAGGGACTGTTTTTCCCGTGGTGTGAGGACTGCGACACAGCCGCCGTTCAGCAGATGGTTGGCATTGTGGGAGCAGTCATTATGCCACACAATCTCTACCTCCACAGCGCCCTTGTTCTGGTGAGTGGGGGTGTCATTCCACCCCCTTTCTTTACTTACTAAATCCTCTTTACACCATAACTGGTTAATAATGCCCTTTAGTAACTTCTACCATTGTGTATGATCTCTAGTCATGTTCTCTGCCATCTTCGAAGAACTCCCTCCCAGTTAGTTTATCTCTATTTCAACAGTCCTCCATGTTGGTTTTAGCTTTCCTCTTTTCCTTGTACCCTCAGGACCCAGGTTAGTTATTTTTGTGATGTTATTCCTACCTCTCCTAAATGTGTAGCCCATCCATCTCCATCGTCTGATCTTGATGTTTCTTTTGAAAAACAATTTATTTCCATCCGTTCGTGGCACTCTGCACATTTCAGCAGAGCTATTACATTGCTCTTAAATATTTTCTGATTTGTCTTTTTGCTTTTCTTGGTGTTACAAATGCACCTTACCTCCTTCATTTACTGCAAATTAATTAAGAATCTGGCTTGAATTCTCGAAAGACAGGTTTTCCCTGCAAAACATCATTGTCTCAGACAATTTCTACTTCAGAATGTCCACCAAACATGTCATGAAAAAAGTTGGATTCGTGAAAGGATGTTATCCCAAGAGACGGTACTGGGGGCGTCAATTAACCTCAGGGATAATGTGTTTTTTATATTGTTCCAAGAGAATGTATAAAGGGGATGTTGTTCTGATGTGAAGTACAAATGTATATACGATCACACGATCTCCAACAAAACTGTTTCTTATTTGTAGTCACGATCTATTGACCGAACCAACAAAAAGAAAGTGTCTGAGGCAAATATGTACTATGCAATAGAGTCAGGTAAGGTCTATATACACACCCTGAGTCAACGAGGTGGCATTCATGTGTAATATGCACTTAAAGCTACATCTGCAATAAAAAATTTAAGTTTTCATTTTATAATTGTTTCACAAAAGTCTAACCTATCTAGTATGACACCATGACATGCTAGCTTGTTTATGCAAATGTGATTAGTTTTGAATTGGCACATATAAATACATGAGTTACTGTTGCGGTATTTATTCCAAACTAAAATGTTCTATTAAATCTATCAATGTGTAGTTTGTTTACACTACCGTTTGTTTGACTTATTCCTTCTTTTCCAGCAATCGCTCTGTTCGTGTCGTTTCTCATCAACGTGTTTGTGGTCGCTGTGTTCGCGGCAGCCTTCTCTGGTAGCGAGTACAGTGAAGCCAGTATAAGGAATGCGGTTAGTACAGTGTATGCTTTGACTTCAGTTCAGTTTAGAGAAGGACTTGTTGAGTCACTGAGTGTCTCATGCCAGAAATGACTACGTAACCCTCATTTGATGGTTTAAAGGTTGGTTTCATGTGCGATTTTTTTACAATTTGTCGGCAGACACGGTGACGTGCAATGTCATATTGCAAGAATCCGTCATGGAAACACTTGTTTGAGGCAAATAAGCGAGGCTGATTTGTTGGGCAATTTTGTCAGGGAAATTTGGGACTGGTTCTATGTGATCTAACAATTTACCACAAATTTTAAGCAGTAATCAATCAGTGACTGGCAGCAGGTGAACCCATCATGACCTTTCATCTCAGATGGGGCGAGAGTGGTGAGAGTCAAGACCTAGGTCACTGTGTCACTCATTTAACTGCAATCAGAATTAGTTGCACGATATCGCACATGTAAACCGGCATTGAGTTATTTATGGATGTCACAAGGAGTGAGAATTTGATGGGGCACTTTAAAAACTCTGGGTGTATCATGTACAGTAAATAGCTTTTGATAGACAAAATTATTTCTTCCTGATAGTTAGTAACTATCAAAATATATGAAGGTATAAACTGTGTAAGTGCGCAGGTATATACTAACCCTCTTTACAATATATTTGTTTTTGTTTTATTCAGGGTAAATGGCTCTATGATAAATACGGCCTTCCCATGAAGGTTATCTGGGGCATTGGTATTCTCGCTGCAGGTCAAAGTTCAACAATGACCGTAAGTTTATTTTTTATTTAAAGAGGTCTGCCTTTTATGAGAATTGTGCATGTGAGAATAATGTATAATCTTTTATGAGTAGTATTTCATTATATTTAACACTTATTATGGAAATAATTTAATAAAGTAACTCCACAGACACAACACTATTAAATGTGCATTATGATGTTTAAACAGGAACTAACTTGTACAAACAAATACATTGCATACTGAATGGTTGTATCTTGTTTTTTACAGCATACACTTTGTAAATAACAATGTGATATGTTGTGTTTGTTGTAGGGCACATACTCCGGCCAGTTTGTGATGAGTGTAAGTTACACATTTGATATTTTCACTGCATCACATCCTCAGGCGTCACCACCATATTATTTGCGTTTGGAGGCCATTGCTGGTCACAATTGTCAACAATTACCTGTTTGTACACAGTGTACTAATTCCCCCAAATTACTGCTTTATAATGTAGATTGAAAAAGATCGCTGCAGTTATGTCGTGCAGTGAACGATTATGCAATTTAAGGCAGTAGTAGTTCCGCAACAGTTCACCATGTGGTGCTACATGATACAACAGTGGTCGTATTTCACATGTGACCGACGTTAAAAAAAATTAGTATGCGGCCCTTAGTATGCTTTGTACAAATAGGTAGATATTGACAATTGTGATCAATCTAAGGGGTTTTGTTGACTGCAAGAATTGTGCACATTTGGTGTAGGTGCCAGTGGAATAAGACTGAACTAGTCTACCCTGGTCGAGTTGTTAAAAAAATTTTGACATTTAAATAAAAAAATATTGTGGTAGCATATACTATTTTCAGATAACTTGTTGGCATAATGCATGCAGCTTGGCATAGTTATGTTTAAGTGGGCTTTCACAATTTTGCAAAATATCAAACCAACCTAGCGTCCACTGCAACATGCTAGTCTTTTGTGCAACTTTTGTATGTAGTTTTTGTGAAATCATCAGACAAACTATTCAATTACACGTTTGGTCAAATATTAATTGAAGTGAAAATGGAAACGCTGAAAACTCATGAATTTCATCCTTGGTGAAAATGTTTACTTTGTCATGTGATCAGCGAGATGATGGAAGTCACGTCCATGAATGGCATTGGCCTGCAAAATGTTTTTTTATTAAATCGACTGCGGATGTTACTTAAACTATTCACAGACTACATATTTGGACGTCGATGAACTGGATTTGCAATGGGCTAAATCAGTAGTGGATGGGGTTTTCAAGAAACCCAACAAACATTTGCTATTATGGCTTCAGGGTTTTCTCAACATTAACTGGCCAAAATGGCGCCGTGTACTCGTTACCCGGATGATCGCCATGGCGCCAACAATCGTGGTGGCTGTTCTGGCTAGCAAACAGCTGGACATGATGAACAACTGGCTGAACGTCCTCCAGAGTGTCCAACTGCCGTTCGCTCTTCTGCCCGTGCTGCACTTTACGAACAGCGCTCGTGTCATGAACACATTCAAGAACGGCAGGTACGGGTGAACATGTACATGTAATTTATGTATGGTTTATTTATGGCAGTTAGTAATGCTTGTTTCTTGCTTACTGAGAAAAGTATCTGACATTATACAGCATTAGGTTTCAGTCGAACCCCGATTTACGGTCACCTTGGTAATACAGCCACTTCGCCATTATGGTCAACCTGGGACAGTCCCAAATTACTTCCATAACACTAAAGTATAGGACATTAGTTCCGCTAATATGGTGACCTCGCTATTCCGGTCACTTTAGCTCAGTCCTGAGTGTGACCGTAATAGTGAGGTTCCACTGTATATTTTATATTTAGCTGAATGAGGTGGTTAGTGATACAGGCTTAATAATAAACTTTATTGCTCACTGAAAAAATGTGTGACTTTATGCAGGATTAGGGTATATAATCTAGCATTACAAAATACTAAATATATTTTTAATTTCGTCTAAGATCATTCTTGAATTTGATAAATGTTTTAATTAATTTCTACATAATATTATAAGTGAGGTAATATTTTGAAGGCGTTGTGTGTGCATTTTGTATGTAAAATTTGCCATCACGAGCTATATCAACATACACAGGGAAAAATTTTCTCTAAATATATTTTTTCAAATTAGCTTGACTACGATGTATACAGGATGCCATTATTTCAGAAATAACGTGTAACACAATACCACAAAAAAAATCTGTTACATCAACTATGATAATTAGGAGGAATTTTAAAGTACTATAATTATTTAGTGATGATCTCAAAACATTGATGTTCGACAGTACATGAAATTTGTTTCTCGGGGTGCGGAGTGTGAACAGATGTTTTATTTAGCAACGTACATCGATGTACGATGTTTTATTTAGCAACATACATCGATGCACTTTTCCCCAAAATTTTCTGAGATTCAATTCAAATCTATTGTAACTCTTTACAATAAGTATAGATACATAGCAAATGTGAAATCCTATCTTATAACGTAAAGAGAACAATAGGTTAAAACATTATTTGCCATACATCAATGTTTTGAGGCCATCCCTGTGTATTTGCTCCTTCATCAGTGTTTTGAGACCATTCCTATAAATTTGGCGTACATCAGTGTTTTGAGGCCATCCCTATGTATTTGCCGTACATCAATGTTTTGAGGCCACCCCTGTGTATTTGCCATACATCAATGTTTTGAGGCCATCCCTGTATATTTGCCATACATCAATGTTTTGAGACCACCCCTATGTATTTGCCATACATCAATGTTTTGAGACCATCCCTATGTATTTGCCGTACATAGATGTTTTGAGACCATTCCTGTGTATTTGCCATACATCGATATTTTACCATCCCTAACACATACATAATTTTGAATTGATTTATTTGCAGTATTTTGAAGGCAGTCATCTGGCTGCTGGCGATCCTCGTCATGGGCATCAATCTCTACTTGGTGTATGCTTATGTGGTAAGTTTTGCCATTTATACCACCTGTAATTTTTTTTACTGTGTTTTGTGTTAGAATTGGCATGTTCCTTATTCCACCAGGTGACGACACTGTCATCCACTGTTCACCCTAATGTATCATACATAACATTATAAGTACTGAGCAGACGTTGAGACAACTTTGCCCATAAAAATGTAATGAAATATGTGTGTGGCGTGATTCTCATGAAAGAGATTGGTAGATTTTTATTTACAGTTGACATATATACACGATAATTATCACTGTAAAATACACAGCATATTTTTGGAAGTAATTTAACTTGTTTCAGCATTATACGTTTATGTTAAGCATATAGGTTAAAAACATATTTGTAGGTTATGATCATGTTTTATTTTTATATAAATTTACTCTGTATTTATAAATGACACCAAATTTAATGTACATCATTTATAAAACCAAATAATATAAAGTCTTGTAATTACAGCATTATTATTACTATTACAAGAAGTCTAGTATACTTCTTCAGTCTTTTATTTTGATAGCCAAATTAATTAGGTTGTATAATAAGGTTACCTGTATGTGTAAGTCTGAAAAATCTCTGTTTCAGTCAGTATTCAAGTTGTGGTGGGTGTATACATTGGTGGGCATCATAATGGTGGTCTACCTCCTGTTTGTTTCCTATCTGGTGCGTATATCTCATGAAAACCATGTCTCAATACCGTTATTAGGTAGCTTAAAATCAGACACATGCCTACATCCCAATTTGAAGCAATATGGCTATCTCCCTTTACAATTATAACGTGTATTTTTCTGCATATTCATCATAACTAATATTGAAGTATTCACCCTTTTTATGATTGGTGAGTGTTGGAAGGATCTGGATTTTAATTAAATTTTATAAGAGTTATGCATTTGTTGTTTAGAACAAATAGACCCTTTAATTTAATATATATATATATATATATATTGGTTCAAAATAGGAAATGCTCACTTGATTCTAAATACAATGCAGTATTTGTACTGTATGCAATACCAACAGTAGTGCTTTCTACGTACTTATGCTCTACATACCCTTGTTGGTGCATAAGGCCATGCCACCAATAGTACTTTATGTCAAATAGTACTTTCCATAAACTAATTTAAATATTCTATACATAGACAGTATATAGTGATATAAATCAGATACATAATTCTTCTAGCATCACAAAAAATATTGTTCTTTATAAAGGGGTAAGCCCGACTGTTCTCCTTTGGTTGTTATTTTCCCCAGCACCCTATAAGCAGCCTTTTCCCTCTAAACACAGTCTTCCCATCTTAATTCTGGTCTGTCCATTTTCCCTCCCTGTTTCACCTCCTTTGGTAGCCGGCCGCGTCCATCCACACCAAATGATCTGCACCACATCTGGCTGCAAAGAATATAATCAAAACTACTTGCCTCTACCTGTATTTGTGTTCTTCAACCAAGTTTAATTTTATTTCAGGCTATTGGCATGAAGCGGTATATTCTCCTAAGAGTAAGTACAGCCAAATTAATTATTCTGCGCATGAAGTTTTTACCACAGGTAGAACACTTTAAACCGGATATATTAACAATTAACTTACAGCTTCATTAGCTTTGCAAAAACGTTTTGTAATGATATTGTATTGGTGCGTATTCTTGTGTTTTGCTTCCTTTGTTATTTTAACGTGTCATGGACTGCTTAGGAAAAGTTTGGTCTCTGCAAGATCTGCTGGACTAGGGTAACTAGTTTCACTCAACTTGACCCAGTTTGATGAAATATTTCTTTAGATACAATAGCACTTGTAAAATTCATCTCAAGTAATAATTTTAGGGTCAAAGAAATTATAACATTTTATAACAGCCAACAACTGTTACAAAACATAGGTAGAAAGCAGGGGAATATATCCAGCCAATGTACTTAAATTGACAACTATAGAGCAGAAAAGGTTACATTTCTGCTAGCATTTTAATTTGATGTACTTTAATGAAGCTTGATTAACATCAACTATACATTTGAATGAGACTAGAAGGTTATTCTCTGGTAATTTTTCAGGTGTGGCTGCATACCAAACTTGGCAAGAACACCGACCACCTGGTGGCAGAACTTGACGAATATAAGACACGGGAATACAGCCGAACTGAAGACTTTTCTTATGAACGAATGCCGACAACTAATTGAATGCAGCTCGTTTACTAACAATCTACACACACGGGTTTCATCTGGAATATCTAACATAAACTGTGTATTTCCAATGGCAAGTCTGAATATAGGTTGTTGTAGTAATCTGAGGTATAAATGACAGCTGGTCTGTATAAAACCTATGATATTGATATTTAAAAGTGTGCTGCACAAATGGCTACATTTTAAATATAGTATTTATGCCATTAAACTTGCGACACATTTAGGCGAATATATGCTGCAAAAACATGTTTTCTTATAGTATTCCAGTGTGTTGCACACCATTTATTTACCCATAGTGGAACTCTTCCTGTTTATCATGCTCAAAACATGGTCAATTGATATTATGTGTATGTACGCATGCTTGCATATGTGTTACATACTATTTTTCTATCTGTCATAATAGTTGTTTTGAGGTTGTTGGCATTAATACGGTCGGATGAGTATTGCATTGCCTAGTGGGACCACTGGTTTCGAGCCATTTCCTGCAAAATGCAAACAAACTTTTCCGGCTTATTAAATGTATTTCGATGGGCTGTATTCCTTAAACATTTATATATAACATATATATTAATAAATAAAAAAAAAATTATTTTTACAAAATGTATATTTAAATATTTTTTATGAACATGTCTGTAATTTCAGTATAGCACAAGTGCGCTTTTAAACATATTGGGCAGTGTGTAAATTATCCATTGCCTTTAATTTGTGCGGGTTGTAATGATCAGTATTTGTTTTAGAAATGTATTAGAAACTTCCAGCTTCTCAACTTTGATGTTTGCATAATGAAAGCTGCATGTTAGAAAAACTGTATTAATGTTAATTAAAATTGTGTATTGGGAAATTATTTCAAGGGTTATGTCTTTAATGTAAACTATTATTTTCAAGAAAGCTATTTGAATGTTGTAGGTCATACTAGATTTGATATTTTACTTACTACAATTCACAAGATAAGATTGTTTAGAAACAAGTCATGGCAAACAACGTTTTGAAATGAAAGCATGTGTATCTAACAGTATGTGAAATAATCACACAGTACTTGCTGTGAGACCCACAAACAAACCCTATGATTAGGTCTGCTGGTTTGCACTTGTGAAGCCTAGCGTACTGGTTTATAACCAGTAATGTAAATGCTAGCAGTGTCAAACAAATTAACAAATATCTGAGATGAGCGGGTTACACATAGATGAAAAACTCTCGATAAGGCAATTGCTTCCTTGTCCACTTGTCATGTGGGTGTTTTGCCTTGGATGGTTATCTTGTAAAATCTTGTAAATTTTTTATGGCACAGCTCTATTTTAACAATTAATAAATATTACACGATACATTGAAATGTGGATATGAGTGCGTACGTGTATCATTCATTCAAGTAAAAGTCGCATTACATATATATTCACTGTTTCATACTCCATTAGATAATTTTTATTCCATTCACAATTGATTGTTATTTAGGAATCCGGGGGGTGAGTGCCCTTTGGTAACTAAAAATTAAAAGCTTAATATATGAAGCTGTGAATACCTATATTGTTATGCACACTGTGCATACGATATATGTGTGTATAATCCAATTAATGTAATGACCGTAACATGTACGAGTGACACTTGCTTTGCGATCCACACGTTCTTTGCTGTAATAACGTGCACTGTCTGATGTAACAACTTGCCCCGCTTACGGGACTAGTTGTTACGGTCGACAGCTCCTGGGAAACTTCACATATCTACCTAACTACAATACGGCGTGTCAATTATAATGTTTTTATGGTACATTTTATGAACATGAATAATTGAGGTTATAGCGCTGCGGTGTGTGGCTGCTCCCGGACTGTACTGCCATTTTATTGGTGATTTGAAACACATATTGCTTTCGTGTTTTATATTGTGAATGCCCAAGAAGTGCCTGTGGAACATTTGCGAGTCGTTTATGCTGTGGATCTTCAGTTTTTTACTGACTTTTAAGTAGACTTACTCAGAGGCGTGGCAGCTGTGATTAACCAACCTACATGTCAGAATCGCGTGCTACGAAGACGTCTACGCTCAGCCTGCCAGACCGTGGTCTGTTTCACGCATAGCGACCGGCGAAGCATGTCATTGCTCAGGACATTCCTTCTCGGCTTACGGCACTGTCGGCAGCCGCCTAGCCAACCGTGGACGGCAACAATAGAGACGTTGAACTTGTGCCGACCACCGACCAGACGAGGGACGAAAGCTGGAACGAGGCGTCTCAGGCCAATTACCACCGTGGCCAGCAGATGGAACGATAGGACTGAGTTTATTTCTGTCTGCAAACAAACATGTGTCGACAGGGCGAATCTTATACAGCTGATCGCCCCGATTCGTCCTGTTGCTTGGAATGGTGTATCCGCCAAGTCGCCTATCAACAACGTGGGAGCGGTCAGCCGTGTTGTGGTACCTGTCAAATTGGGCATTGTCAACGCTCGTTCAGTTTGTAACAAGACTGATGTTTTCACCGATCACTTGACTGAGGTGAACATGGATCTTGTAGCCATCACCGAGACATGGCTAAGCACCGGTGACAAAGACAACAAAACCATAAAAGACGACACCTGCCCAGCAAACACAATGTTTTAAAAACATCAGAAAAATGTTTCTTCAAATGTTATAAAAATGTTTTTTAAAATGTTATATTGATGTTAAAATGTTGACTCTTGGAAACATTGTAAAAACGTTATTAAAAAATGTTTTATTAAAACATATATCTAACATCATAAAAATATTTCCATAAAATATCATGAAAATGTTTTACAAAATGTTATAATGATATCAAAATGTTGACTCTTGGAAACATTGTAAAAACGTTTTTCAAAAATGTTTTATTATAACATATATATAACATCATAAAAACATTTCCATAAAATATCATGAAAATGTTTTTGAAAATGTTATAATGATATCAAAATGTTGACTCTTGGAAACATTGTAAAAACGTTTTTGAAAAATGTTTTATTATAACATATATATAACATCTTAAAAACATTTCCATAAAATATCATGAAAATGTTTTACAAAATGTTATAATGATATCAAAATGTTGACTCTTGGAAACATTGTAAAAACGTTTTTCAAAAATGTTTTATTATAACATATATATAACATCATAAAAACATTTCCATAAAATATCATGAAAATGTTTTTGAAAATGTTATAATGATATCAAAATGTTGACTCTTGGAAACATTGTAAAAACGTTTTTCAAAAATGTGTTATTATAACATATATATAACATCATAAAAACATTTCCATAAAATATCATGAAAATGTTTTTGAAAATGTTATAATGATATCAAAATGTTGACTCTTGGAAACATTGTAAAAACGTTTTTGAAAAATGTTTTATTATAACATATATATAACATCTTAAAAACATTTCCATAAAATATCATGAAAATGTTTTACAAAATGTTATAATGATATCAAAATGTTGACTCTTGGAAACATTGTAAAAACGTTTTTCAAAAATGTTTTATTATAACATATATATAACATCATAAAAACATTTCCATAAAATATCATGAAAATGTTTTTGAAAATGTTATAATGATATCAAAATGTTGACTCTTGGAAACATTGTAAAAACGTTTTTGAAAAATGTTTTATTATAACATATATATAACATCTTAAAAACATTTCCATAAAATATCATGAAAATGTTTTACAAAATGTTATAATGATATCAAAATGTTGACTCTTGGAAACATTGTAAAAACGTTTTTCAAAAATGTTTTATTATAACATATATATAACATCATAAAAACATTTCCATAAAATATCATGAAAATGTTTTTGAAAATGTTATAATGATATCAAAATGTTGACTCTTGGAAACATTGTAAAAACGTTTTTCAAAAATGTGTTATTATAACATATATATAACATCATAAAAACATTTCCATAAAATATCATGAAAATGTTTTTGAAAATGTTATAATGATATCAAAATGTTGACTCTTGGAAACATTGTAAAAACATTGTTGAAAAATGTTTTATTATAACATATATATAACATCATAAAAACATTTCCCTAAAATATGAAAAAAATTAGAAAATGTTAAAATTATATCAAAATATTGGAGCTTGAAAACGTTCTAAATACATGTTTTTAATGTATTAAAACATACATAAAAAAATTATAAAACAGTTTTGACAAAACGTCCATAAACATCAAAACAGTGTAAGTTGATAATGTTTTATTATAATATTTAACACATTTACAATGTTCAAAATCGAATTACAAAGAAAATTAATTACTCCTCATTGCACTTAAAATCGAATTACAAATATGTTAATCATCCGACTCAGAAGAAGAATCTACTCATGGTCTTTTATCTTGAGTACTACTGGTAGTGTCAACTGCAGGTGCCATCCTCTTCCTGCCTTGCAGCCCTTGCCTCTGGAGACATAAACACATACATTATCTTCTGCATGACCGTAGCCAGCTTTTCACAACGGGGGTTCACATTTTCCTAATACAGATTCCAGGGACACCACAAGTTCATGTGCGGGTCATATTCACACAATGCAGAGGACGCCACAAGTACTTTGTCTACGTATTCAATTGTGTCATAAAATAAGACAAAAGTAAAACATTAATTGTACAGTGAGACTGAATGAAAACGTTTACACATGGATAAATATATTATATATATAAATATATACACACACACATATATATATACATATATATGTATATATATATGTGTATATATATATATATATACATATATATATATATATCTAACACATTTTAAAGATGCTTTTTCCAGACAAATTTATGGACAACCATTAGAAAACAAACAAATATTCCTTAACCAGCATGTAAATTATTACGTACAAGATTTAAAGTAAGTTGAGATACCTTTCAGAGTCTACTGATACGCTAGACGGAGCATTTGTGACCCTCTCGGTCACTTCTTCAGCATCACAATGAACTGCTGTCATGTGATGACTACCAACAAAGTCACATGATATCAGAGAACTTTGCATTTTGATGCTGAAGAATTGACTGAGAAAGTCATGCAAGCTCTGTCGATTTGAATAATAGATTCTGAAAGGTATTATATTTATTTATTTTAATAAGATTTTGTAAGTTAAGGCAATTTGTTAGAAATTTTTTTTTTTAGTAATCAATAAACAACTATTGCTTATAGTAAGATCATGATAATATAATAAGCACACAGTTCAATGGAAATATACTTACTTGAGACCACTTTGCACAGCAGATGGTCTCGAAAGTGTAGTTTTCCCTTTTGCCCCATAACACTGAACAAACTCATAAGGCCATGAGTCATCAGTGACCGCATAATGGCCCTGCAGGATCTAGCAAGGCTTGCACCCTCTAGTGACGAAAGAATTTGAATCTGTGTAAAATAAATATATATTTTATATAAAATGAAACTCTATTTTAAAAGAACAAAGTTTGATAATTTCTATATTATAAGGTTGTTTGCATTCATGCATGCACGCACGCACATACATATGTTTGTATGTATGCACTTGCAGAAACTCTGTGGCCATGTTCATCACTGTGGTCATGTTCATCACTGTGGTCATGTTCAACACTGTGGTCATGTTCATCACTGTGGTCATGTTCATCACTGTGGTCATGTTCAACACTGTGGTCATGTTCATCACTGTGGTCATGTTCATCACTGTGGTCATGTTCAACACTGTGGTCATGTTCAACACTGGTCATGTTCATCACTGTGGTCATGTTCATCACTGTGGTCATGTTCATCACTGTGGTCATGTTCATCACTGTGGTCATGTTCATCACTGTGGTCATGTTCAACACTGTGGTCATGTTCATCACTGTGGTCATGTTCAACACTGTGGTCATGTTCATCACTGTGGTCATGTTCATCACTGTGGTCATGTTCATCACTGTGGTCATGTTCAACACTGTGGTCATGTTCATCACTGTGGTCATGTTCATCACTGTGGACATGTTCATCACTGTGGTCATGTTCATCACTGTGGTCATGTTCATCAATGTGGTCATGTTCATCACTGTGGTCATGTTCAGCATTTGTGTCATGCTCAACTTGGTCATTATTGCTTTCTTGAAATTCTGTTACATCTTCTGATGTTTCATTTTCAGAAATGTCTCCAATTAATTCATGTGCATCTGCATCTATTTTGGACTTTTTTGTCTTTTCCGACATCCATCTTCTCCAGTAATCCCGTTTCCGTGCTCTTTTCATATGGGCACTCATCGTCTATATCCTGCTCAAAAAAAATTCCTCTATAACTAATGATAAAGAAGATAAGTCATGGCAGATGTTATATGTTGGCCAATCCCCTACTAAATGGACAGTTGTACAACAGTACCCCTAGCTGGCAGATAACCCTGTTGAAACTTGGAACTTAATTAGTGTTGCTGCTAGGGGTAGTGTAGTACTACTACCACCCCTTGCTATAGTGATGATTACACAAAATAAGTAATGTCACTGGACACAACTGTCTCAGATCTACACAGTGTTAAGTTGGTAGATTAGCCTTATATTTGACAAGGATAACATTTGGGAAAGTACATATGACAGCGTGCTTTTTTCATGACATAAATTGGACTTAGTCCTTGGTTACCACCACTACTTATTACCCGATCTCAATTAAATTTCACAGAGTTGTTGTAACACACTAGTTGTCAATCATACTGAAAGAATAATGATCCAAGTTAAGTATTTGACTTTTTATGGCACAATAAAAAGGTAGTTGTTTTACTTTTTTACATTGACAGCTGCAACACAAACGGCAGTGACAGTAGTTGTTTTTATAATTAAATACTGGGATAACAAAATGAATGTTCAATGTTTCAAATATGTACAGTTATAATTATATTGTAATTTTAATTAATGTGAAAGCAACGGTGAAGTGTATACGTGCCGTCGTCGCATCGACGGATGACAGCTCGGGCACTGACAGCTGTCCGTGAAAAACGTAAACAACAGTTGCCAGTCTTCGGCTTCGCAGACCCGTTGTCACTACGGTTGATATTAATAGCAATGGCTAGATTGAGTTTATTTGTCACATATAAACAATAAGTGATTTGTTATTCAACTATACGTACCGATAAGCTGACACGTTTTGGCGTTCCTCCTCCTCGCCCATCACAACTTCAGGCAATGCCATCGCTACGTCCATACCATAGGCATAGCCGAGTCGAAGTCTCCCCTTGTCATGTCAAACTCAAAGTCGTCGTCATCGTCTGTAGGACAGTCCCTGTCGTCGTCGTCAAGTATCGAGTCATCGTCTCCACTGTCAAAGTCCAGTACGTAGTCAAGTAGCAAATCGTGCAATTTGTCTGCATCCCCACCCGAAGTGTTCAAAAGTTGAGCGATTCCCGTTGCCATTGTTGAAAAGTTGACTTGTACGCGATGACGTAAGCCGATAAAACGGCGCGGTGCGCATGCTCGAGCAATGATCAGCCTATGACTAACGGCAGTCTGGTCACGTGATAGCAACTGCGCTTGGTTGTTTACTACGGGGCACCCTTTCAGACGTTCGTGATTGGTTGAATTCAAAAGACCCGCTAATTCAGTTTCCTCTGACGTATAGCAGAGATGAAGCGCTTTCTGGGGATACCCATTATGTTGGGGAAATTCCAAGAGCAGCAATGGCGCGCGGTCCTCGAAAATGGGTTATGTCGCGACATTGTTCTTGTTCAGCGGCGCATGTTTAATTACCAGCTTCTAAATACGGCTTTTATTAAGCTATTTAAATAAACCTTTCACATATGATAGTTTGGCATATGAAAGTAAATACATTTTAGAAGCAAGAAGTACAATAATACAAAAATCGTAAATCTAAGCCGTCCCATGCATTTTGGGCTGTAGCAGAAAACGATCTCTTGCGACATGCGACTGGTTTCGTGCAGATTATGTGATTTTTCTCAGAAACGAAATAGTCAGTTCTTTACTCCCACCCGTAGGCAGAGTACAACTATTTGGAGTCTATGTAAGGCAGAGTACAACTATTTGGAGTCTATGTAGGCAGAGTACAACTATTTGGAGTCTATGTAGGCAGAGTACAACTATTTGGAGTCTATGTAAGGCAGAGTACAACTATTTGGAGTCTATGTAAAATTAAGGCAGAGTACAACTATTTGGAGTCTATGTAAGGCAGAGTACAACTATTTGGAGTCTATGTAAGGCAGAGTGCAACTATTTGGAGTCTATGTAAGGCAGAGTACAACTATTTGGAGTCTACATCTGCTCCGTTTTCCACCAACAACGTCAGCTTGTGGATTGATCTCTCCAAATATGTGGCCTTCTTGGTTTGATTGCCCTGCTTCGTAAGGCTAGAATCAGCCACAAGCTGTGCACAGCCATAAAATCAAACCTTTTCTGATACCTTATTTTCAAAGTGAAATGTTGTAATAAAAAAACATTAAAATAACATTATTGTGATGTTTATGTTCCTTTGTCAAAAGTGTTTTTAT
Source organism: Lamellibrachia columna (assembly GCA_963662155.1). NCBI lineage: Eukaryota > Metazoa > Annelida > Polychaeta > Sabellida > Siboglinidae > Lamellibrachia > Lamellibrachia columna. Next base: position 41,084,325 of record OY759275.1, read on the forward strand.
GATGTTATATATATATGTTTTAATAAAACATTGTTCAACAATGTTTTTCAAATGTTTCCAAGATGGAACATTTTGATATCATTATAACAGTAAAAAAAAATTTTTTTATGACATTTTAGAAAACATTTTTCTTATGTTTTTAAAACAGTATTGTGTTTGCTGGGCTCAGCCATAAAATCGAAGTTTTTCTGATACCTTTCAAAGTGAAATGTTTTAATAAAACATTAAAATAACATTTTTGTGATGTTTTGTTCCTTTGTCAAAAATGTTTTTATGATGTTATATGTATGTTTTAATAAAACATTGTTCAACAATGTTTTTCAAATGTTTCCAAGATGACACATTTTGATATTATTATAACATTAAAAGAAAACATTTTTATGACATTTTAGAAAACATTTTTCTGATGTTTTTAAAACAGTATTGTGTTCGCTGGGTTCAGCCATAAAATCAAAGCTTTTCTGATACCTTTCAAAGTGAAATGTTTTAATAACACATTAAAATAACATTTTTGTGATGTTTATGTTCCTTTGTCAAACATGTTTTTTATGATGTTATATATATGTTTTAATAAAACATTGTTCAAAAATGTTTTTCAAATGTTTCCAAGATGGCACATTTTGATATCATTATAACATTAAAAAAAAATTTGTATGACATTTTAGAAAACATTTTTCTTATGTTTTTAAAACAGTATTGTGTTTACTGGGCTCAGCCATAAAATCAAAGCTTTTCTGATACCTTTCAAAGTGAAATGTTTTAATAAAACATTAAAATAACATTTTTGTGATGTTTATGTTCCTTTGTCAAACATGTTTTCATGATATTATATATATGTTTTAATAAAACATTGTTCAACAATGTTTTTCAAATGTTTCCAAGATGACACATTTTGATATTATTATAACATTAAAAGAAAACATTTTTATGACATTTTAGAAAACATTTTTCTGATGTTTTTAAAACAGTATTGTGTTTGCTGGGTTCAGCCATAAAATCAAAGCTTTTCTGATACCTTTCAAAGTGAAATGTTTTAATAACACATTAAAATAACATTTTTGTGATGTTTATGTTCCTTTGTCAAACATGTTTTTTATGATGTTATATATATGTTTTAATAAAACATTGTTCAAAAATGTTTTTCAAATGTTTCCAAGATGGCACATTTTGATATCATTATAACATTACAAAGATTTTTGTTTGACATTTTAGAAAACATTTTTCTGATGTTTTTAAAACAGTATTTTGTTTGCTGGGCTCAGCCATTAAATCAAAGCTTTTCTGATACCTTTCAAAGTGAAATGTTTTAAATAAAACATTCAAATAAAATTTTTGTGATGTTTATGTTCCTTTGTCAATTTCTTTTCATGATGTTATATATATGTTTTAATAAAACATTGTTCAAAAATGTTTTTCAAATGTTTCCAAGATGGAACATTTTGATATCATTATAACAGTAAAAAAAATTTTTTTTATGACATTTTAGAAAACATTTTTCTTATGTTTTAAAAACAGTATTGTGTTTGCTGGGCTCAGCCATAAAATCGAAGCTTTTCTGATACCTTTCAAAGTGAAATGTTTTAATAAAACATTAAAATAACATTTTTGTGATGTTTTGTTCCTTTGTCAAAAATGTTTTTATGATGTTATATATATGTTTTAATAAAACATTGTTCAACAATGTTTTTCAAATGTTTCCAAGATGACACATTTTGATATTATTATAACATTAAAAGAAAACATTTTTATGACATTTTAGAAAAAAAATTCTTGTTTTTAAAACAGTATTGTGTTTGCTGGGCTCAGCCATAAAATCAAAGCTTTTTCTGATACCTTTCAAAGTGAAATGTTTTAAATAAAACATTCAAATAACATTTTTGTGATGTTTATGTTCCTTTGTCAAACATCTTTTCATGATGTTATATATATGTTTTAATAAAACATTGTTCAAAAATGTTTTTCAAATGTTTCCAAGATGGCACATTTTGATATCATTATAACATTAAAAAAAACATTTTTATTACATTTTAGAAAACATTTATCTGATGTTTTTAAAACAGTATTGTGTTTGCTGGGTTCAACCATAAAATCAAAGCTTTTCTGATACCTTTCAAAGTGAAATGTTTTAATAAAACATTAAAATAAAATTTTTCTGATGTTTATGTTCCTTTGTCAAACATGTTTTCATGATGTTATATATATGTTTTAATAAAACATTGTTCAAAAATGTTTTTCAAATGTTTCCAAGATGGCACATTTTGATATCATTATAACATTAAAAAAAAACATTTTTATGACATTTTAGAAAACATTTTTCTGATGTTTTTAAAACAGTATTGTGTTTGCTGGGTTCAACCATAAAATCAAAGCTTTTCTGATACCTTTCAAAATGAAATGTTTTAATAAAACATTAACATAACATTTTTCTGATGTTTATGTTCCTTTGTCAAACATGTTTTCATGATGTTATATATATGTTTTAATAAAACATTGTTCAAAAATGTTTTTCAAATGTTTCCAAGATGGCACATTTTGATATCATTATAACATTAAAAAACACATTTTTATGACATTTTAGAAAACATTTTTCTGATGTTTTTAAAACAGTATTGTGTGTGCTGGGCTCAGCCATAAAATCAAAGCTTTTCTGATACCTTTCAAAGTGAAATGTTTCAATAAAACATTAAAATAAAATTTTTCTGATGTTTATGTTCCTTTGTCAAACATGTTTTCATGATGTTATATATATATGTTTTAATAAAACATTGTTCAAAAATGTTTTTCAAATGTTTCCAAGATGGCACATTTTGATATCATTATAACATTAAAAAAAAACATTTTTATGACATTTTAGAAAACATTTATCTGATGTTTTTAAAACAGTATTGTGTTTGCTGGGTTCAACCATAAAATCAAAGCTTTTCTGATACCTTTCAAAGTGAAATGTTTTAATAAAACATTAAAATAAAAATTTTGTGATGTTTATGTTCCTTTGTCAAACATGTTTTCATGATGTTATATATATGTTTTAATAAAACATTGTTCAACAATGTTTTTCAAATGTTTCCAAGATGACACATTTTGATATTATTATAACATTAAAAGAAAACATTTTTATGACATTTTAGAAAACATTTTTCTTGTTTTTAAAACAGTATTGTGTTTGCTGGGCTCAGCCATAAAATCAAAGCTTTTCTGATACCTTTCAAAGTGAAATGTTTTAAATAAAACATTCAAATAACATTTTTGTGATGTTTATGTTCCTTTGTCAAACATCTTTTCATGATGTTATATATATGTTTTAATAAAACATTGTTCAAACATGTTTTTCAAATGTTTCCAAGATGGCACATTTTGATATCATTATAACATTAAAAAAAAACATTTTTATGACATTTTAGAAAACATTTTTCTGATGTTTTTAAAACAGTATTGTGTGTGCTGGGCTCAGCCATAAAATCAAAGCTTTTCTGATACCTTTCAAAGTGAAATGTTTCAATAAAACATTAAAATAACATTTTTGTGATGTTTATGTTCCTTTGTCAAACATGTTTTCATGATGTTATATATATGTTTTAATAAAACATTGTTCAAAAATGTTTTTTAAATGTTTCCAAGATGGCACATTTTGATATCATTATAACATTAAAAAAAAATTGTTGGGACATTTTAGAAAACATTTTTCTTATGTTTTTAAAACAGTATTGTGTGTGCTGGGCTCAGCCATAAAATCAAAGCTTTTCTGATACCTTTCAAAGTGAAATGTTTTAAATAAAACATTCAAATAACATTTTTGTGATGTTTTTGTTCCTTTGTCAAAAATGTTTTCATGATATTATATATATGTTTTAATAAAACATTGTTCAAAAATGTTTTTCAAATGTTTCCAAGATGGCACATTTTGATATCATTATAACATTAAAAAAAACATTTTTATGACATTTTAGAAAACATTTTTCTGATGTTTTTAAAACAGTATTGTGTGTGCTGGGCTCAGCCATAAAATCAAAGCTTTTCTGATACCTTTCAAAGTGAAATGTTTTAATAAAACATTAAAATAACATTTTTGTGATGTTTATGTTCCTTTGTCAAACATGTTTTCATGATGTTATATATATGTTTTAATAAAACATTGTTCAACAATGTTTTTCAAATGTTTCCAAGATGACACATTTTGATATTATTATAACATTAAAAGAAAACATTTTTATGACATTTTAGAAAACATTTTTCTTATGTTTTTAAAACAGTATTGTGTTTGCTGGGCTCAGCCATAAAATCAAAGCTTTTCTGATACCTTTCAAAGTGAAATGTTTTAAATAAAACATTCAAATAACATTTTTGTGATGTTTATGTTCCTTTGTCAAACATCTTTTCATGATGTTATATATATGTTTTAATAAAACATTGTTCAAAAATGTTTTTCAAATGTTTCCAAGATGGCACATTTTGATATCATTATAACATTAAAAAAAAACATTTTTATGACATTTTAGAAAACATTTTTCTGATGTTTTTAAAACAGTATTGTGTGTGCTGGGCTCAGCCATAAAATCAAAGCTTTTCTGATACCTTTCAAAGTGAAATGTTTCAATAAAACATTAAAATAACATTTTTGTGATGTTTATGTTCCTTTGTCAAACATGTTTTTATGATGTTATATATATGTTTTAATAAAACATTGTTCAAAAATGTTTTTCAAATGTTTCCAAGATGGCACATTTTGATATCATTATAACATTAAAAAAAACATTTTTATGACATTTTAGAAAACATTTTTCTGATGTTTTTAAAACAGTATTGTGTGTGCTGGGCTCAGCCATAAAATCAAAGCTTTTCTGATACCTTTCAAAGTGAAATGTTTTAAATAAAACATTCAAATAACATTTTTGTGATGTTTTGTTCCTTTGTCAAAAATGTTTTCATGATATTATATATATGTTTTAATAAAACATTGTTCAAAAATGTTTTTCAAATGTTTCCAAGATGGCACATTTTGATATCATTATAACATTAAAAAAAACATTTTTATGACATTTTAGAAAACATTTTTCTGATGTTTTTAAAACAGTATTGTGTGTGCTGGGCTCAGCCATAAAATCAAAGCTTTTCTGATATCTTTCAAAGTGAAATGTTTTAATGTAACATTAAAATAACATTTTTCTGATGTTTATGTTCCTTTGTCAAACATGTTTTCATGATGTTATATATGTTTTAATAAAACATTGTTCAAAAATGTTTCTCAAATGTTTCCAAGATGGCACATTTTTATATCATTATAACATTAAAAAAAACATTATTATGACATTTGAGGAAACATTTTTCTGATGTTTTTAAAACATTATTGTGTTTGCTGGGAATGTTTTAATGATGTTTTAAAAACATCACTGAAAAATGTAAAATTACGTTATCTTAAAAACATCTGTATGATGTTTCTGAAATTTTACATAACATTTTATTTACATTTACAAAATGTTATTGAAAAATGTTTTCGTTATAACATGTATATAACCTTTATAAAATGTTATAAAAATGTTATGTGTTTGCTGGGTGCTGATTATAAACTTGTACACGTTCCTCGGAAAAACCGCCGAGGTGGTGGTACCGGCCTTGTTTACCGATCGAGCTTCAAAGTGGCTGTTAACCGATGCGATGATATGAATCGTTTGAGTTCATGGATATTGATGTTGCATTATCAGCAAACTCCATCAAACGTGTAATCATTTACCGTCCACCTCTGTCAAAAAAAGAACAAACAATAATATGCTGACTGTCTCGCTGAATATGCCGGTTTCGTTGAACACTACGCCTTGATGACCTGCCGTTTCGCGATTGTCGGCGAATTCAACATTCACTGGGACATGTCGGCCACCTTTGACACAGTTGACCTTGAAATTCTAATCAGCCGATTGGAACAACGCTTCGGAATGTCTGGTCGCGCGCTGACGTGGATGCGATCATATGATTCATATCTATCCGACAGGTCGCAGTCAGTAAATGTACCAGGTGGCGCTTCCAGCAAAAGCAGTGTCGCTTGCGGCGTCCCTCAAGGTTCGGTGCTGGGGCCTCTAGTATTCTCTATGTACACAGCTCCTATTGGTAATATCATCAGGCGACACAGCTTGAGCTTCCATCTCTATGCTGATGATACCCAGCTATATATAACATTTGAGATGACTGGTGAAACCAGCAGACTGTTGTCTTTATGCAGAATTGAGAATTGCATCAACGATGTCCGCGTGTGGATGGTTGAAAATCTATTAACCCATTGGACCCCACAACGGCCGCGACCGGCCGCCCTGTGCAGTCCTGGAACGGCCGCCGCCGGCCGCATTCAGGACCCTCTATTAAAAAAAATCCTGGCGAATAACCACTGAACTAAATACTACCAAATTTTGCCACACCCTAGCGGATACATTTTGCAACAACAACAGCTCGTTATGTGCATGTGTTGCCCTTTCAGAAATCTTGATTTTCATCGGTTTTGTTCACGCTATCTCGAAAATATTTATTTCTATATTTGTCATAAAATACGGTGTAACCTGAATATATATATAACCGTCTGAATTTGATAATTTTTTCGCTTGCATAGCCATAGGTTTATAAATGTCAGTCGCAACTTTCAAAGTTTTAACAAATTTACTATTTTGTCTTTGCAATTGTGATCAAATGTCAACATTTTATTAATATATCATATTTCTATGTATACATGCATGTGGAGAAATTACTACTCTTCAAAATAAACACAACTTATAATTGTAATACTGTCAATATGGAATAGTTTTTTTTCTACAGATTTTTTAACACAAGGAGGTAAAATCGCTCAAAATTTGCCAGAAATCCTGGGAGCAGGGGAGGATGTTTTAATAAAATCCTGGGGCCTATAATGGGTTAAAAATAATGATGACAAAACGGTCGCACTTGTGTTAGGATCACGAAACGATCAAGCAAAACATCACATCACCGTGATCAAAACCGGCGTCTGTGACATAACGCCAAGTCCTACTGCCAGAAACATTGGTGCTGTATTTGACTCGGAAATGTCGATGGTCGGTCACGTAAAGTACACCTGCCGCATAGCCTACTTTCATCTGAGAAATTTCGTGTCGATTCGATCATGTCTTACACAGAAAGCTGCGGTCCGTCTGATACACTCACTCGATCGTCATATCGAGCATTGACTATGCGAACTGTCTGCTACATGGCATCCCTGACTGCCTGATCAACAAGCTGCAAAGAGTACAAAATGCTGCTGCTCGGCTGGTTGTCCGCTGCCACAGATGGGACCACATCACACCGGTACTCAAGAAACTGCATTGGCTTCCCGCGAAGCAACGCATTAATTATGCAATTCTTCTGCTGGCGTTTCGTGCTCAACACGGACTGGCACCCGCTTACATAACTAACCTACTCCACGAACAATGAGCTACTCGTATACGTGTTGCGTTCGGCTACAGACAATGATTTGCATGTGCCGCCATCTTGTAGCCGATACGGTGACAGAACTTTCTCAGTTTCTGCTCCACGAATATGGAATGCACTCCCAAACGAGATGAAGACAATCTCTTGCCTAGTGACTTTTAAAAGACTCTTAAAAATGCATCTCTTCCGGGTTGCATACGCATCTTAAGCACCGCCTATTTATATTTTTATTGTGTTTGTTTAATACTAATTTTTATATTAAATATTTGTTATTATTATCTTTACATGTTTTTATCTCAGTTTACACCATTTGTTTTACTTATTTATTACTCATCATCATATATATTTAATAATTATCTTCTATATAACTTATTCTTTTAATATGATATGTTTTCTTCTGTCTGAATTAATTTATATAAATATTTACTACTAACATATAGCCTTAGGCCTCCTTATTCCAGACATTTTGATATCAAATTTAGCCATGTAGCTATGTAATTTTAGTAGATTCATAGATGTTTAATTATGTATGTGTTTCAAGATTCACTTTAGTGCACATACATAAATAGAACACCTGTTAGTAAAACAAGATCGCTGAGCCCTTATCTATGACGGGAATGATTAATGATATAACTCTGCTTTAGTGCCGTATGCTCATGAACTTGTATTTATTTTATATGTTGTTTTCAGTGAACGACTTCTCCATTCGGTAGGTAGCGCCGTCGTACATCATGTGACAAGATGCACCGGGCAAGAGTTGTTTGTTTTGTGTGACCAAAGTACCAATACTTCAATGGGCATCAGTCAGCACGCCTCATACTGGCGACATGAAGTTCGAATCACCCAGTTTGAGAGTTTGCAGCGTTGCAGTGACCTGCATGTCTAGGTCACTTTAATTTCGTGGCTTGCCGAACATCGCTCAGTCGAATCTAATTAGTAAAACAAAAGTAACACTAGTTACAACTCAACTGCGTCTGCCGCCACGGCTTACATTTGACGCGAGTGATTCTTTCGTTGTGGATTACGTAACGATTCCTTTATCGAGTTTATGTGTCACAAGTTGTCAAGGACCAAGCTGTTACATGGTTTACTGAGCCGTAAGTTTTTGTCTGGTCAGTTTGTTTGATCTGGATAGATGTACGGATTTCATTATAGAAAATTATACCAGACCCGGGGCCAAACTCGAGCGCCTGTGCTATTGTCTAGTATTGTCTTGACTACTACATGTTAATTTCTTCCTTGTACTGTGCTATGTCATACGAAGGGATATTTCGCACAATAATTTTATTGTGTGTAATTAATATATATATATATATATATATATATATATATATATATATATATATATATATATATATATATATATATATATATATATATATATATATATATATATATATATATATATATACACACACACACACACACACACACACACATATATATATATATGTATGTATGTATGTATGTATATATATATATATATATATATATATATATATATATATATATACATGTGTGCGTGCACGCGCGCGCCATGGCCAGTGTAGACAATTACACATTAGAGTGTTAAAAAACCTTAACATCAATTATACAATTATGAAGAATTAAGCCTGCCTTTGGCAATGTATATTACAAATTGAACAATTGCAGTTGAACACAAAGTAAGACAATGCCACATCTTCAACATCTATATATATATATATATATATATACACACACATAGGACATGGAAACATGGACGAAGAATATAAAATGGGGGATGCTGTACTAGGTAGAACCACACAAGAAAATGACTTAGGAGTAACATTTAGTGGTGACATGAAAGTTTCAGAGCAATGTGGGATTGCTGCTTCGAAAGATTATTATCTCTTCCACTATTATGACTTCAGGTACAGCAGCAGAAGTGAGTATCATCTAAGAAACTGCAAGGAATGGGAAAGGATGCTCCAATTGAAACAATGGCGACTGAAGATAAAAACTACAAGACTTTCTCTGACCATCAGCTAAATAGCGAGGAAGATGAAATGCCATTTGAAACAAGTCCTGACCACGTTGTTATTCATGAGAATCAGGATGATGCAGAAACAGTAAGTGTTATGTTTGTGAAAATGTTCATCAACTTGGTAGAGAATAAAGTAGTAACTATTTTCCTTGAATCCCAATTATTGAGATTTACTCACTCAACGTTTCATCAGTAGGCCTCATCAGGAACTGAATTCTGGGACAACTAGTTCTTCATCTGCTCGCCAGTTGGCACACAGGCCATCCCATATGTGGCTGAGTTGGTGTGCCCCTCAATTCATGATTGGAGTCATCGTTCTGATTCACATGCATGGCCTTTTTAATCCATCTTGCGCTTCAGTTCCTGATTTAACAAGATTTAACAAGATTGCCATCCCAAACAACGAGTTCAGAGTCCAACAATTTTCTCATCTATGTATAGCCCGCCCTTATCAAATATCTGTCAATTCTATTTTTAAACATATTCACACTACTAGCATTAACACAATCATTTGGCAGTTTGTTCCATTCATTTATCACCCTCTGTGAGAAAGAATACTTTCTCATGTCCAATCTACACTGCTCCTTAACTAAGGCTGCTTTGTGTCCTCTGGTTCTACAGCCTTCTTTAGGTTTGAAGAACATATTCCTATCAACATCCTCATAACCGTTCACTATTTTAAACACTTCTTTTTGGTCTCCTCTTAGTCTCCTGGTCTCTAGTGTTGTCAAACCACATTGTAATAAGCGACTTTCGTAACTAAGGTCTCTCAATTGTGGAATCATTTTAGTTGCTCTTCGTTGTATTCTTTCTAGCTTGTCTATGTCCTTTTTACGATATGGCCTCCATACTTGAATACAATATTCCAAATGTGGTCTAACTATTGCTTTGTACAGGGGTACAATTAGCTGTTTCTCCTTATACATGATAGTTCTCCTAATTAGCCCTAGAATTTTATTTCCTTTTGAAGCAGCAATCCCACATTGCTCTGAAAGTTTCATGTCAGCACTAAATGTTACACCTAAGTCCTTTTCTTGTGTGGTTCTGTCCATCTTTCCATGTCCTATGTGTATACATTTACACTTCCCAAAATGTAATAACATTTGTCATTTTTTTACCATTTAACTAATCTATCTAGATCATCCTGTAAACTTTGTTTATCTGTATCATTAGTAACCTTTCTGAATACTTTTGTGTCATCTGCAAGTTTGAGTACTTTGCTAGATATGTCATCTTCTAAATCATTTATATATATATATATATATATATATATTAAAAACATTATAGGGCCTAATACTGATCCCAGTGGTACCCACTCAAAACCGATTTCCAGTTTGTAATCTCACCATCTACTATTACTCTCTGTCTTCTGTGTGTAAGCCACTTTTCTACCCAATTGATTACATCATTACCTATACCATGGGCTTTTAGTTTAAGTAACAATCTTTGGTGTGGCACTTTATTGAAAGCTTTCTGAAAATCTAAGTAGACAACATCCACTGGTGACCCGTCATCCACCCACTTTGTAATTTCTTCAAAAAAAACATAAGAGATTGGTTAGACATGACCTTGCTTTTAGGAACCCATGTTAAGATGTATTTATTAAATTATGTTTTACAAGGAATTCCACCATGTGGTCTCTAATTAATGTTTCGAGTAATTTACATACAACTGATGTTAAACTCACTGGTCTGTAATTGTCTGGCTTGTTCCTCGATCCCTTCTTAAATAGTGACGTAATGTTTGCTTCTTTCCTTTCTGAAGGAACCATTCCTTCTTCTAGTTACAAGTTAAACAATTATGCAAGTGGTGTACTAATTTGCTCAACAATTTCCTTAAGCAGTTTTGGTGGTACCCCATCAACTCCAGGTGATTTATTATCTCTCATCTTCTTAATTTTCTTTGCTGTCATTTCAGGAGTTACAAATAACTGCCCTAAATGTTCTGATTTATTGCCCTCAAATTTAGTAAATGGAACTGGAAGTGATCTGATATCTTCTGTGGTAAAAACTGAGCTGATATACTCATTCAGGACTTCTGCCATTTGAAACCCGTCTGAAATTATGCTTCCCCTGTTGTTTTCCAGTGGTCCGACCTTATCTCGAACTTTCTGTTTACTCCTTACATAAGCATAGAAAATCTTGCTGTCAGTTTTTATATTACCTGCCAATTTTTTTTCAAAGGTTCTTTTAGATTTTTTTATTTAAGTTGTAACTCGGTTAAGTGCCTCTTTGTAATTTGCATAGTCTTCATCCTTTCTGGTACACCTATAAAGTTTGCTTAAACACTATTTTTCTAATAGCTTCTTTTGACAAGTGTTTCTTTCTGGACCATTTTCCTTGGTTTTTCAAGAGAACAAATTTATCGATGATACTCTCAATTTCATATTTTAGAATATTCCAACATTCAGTTGCGGTTTTATTCATCAGCATGTTATTCCAATCTAGCTTTGCTAAGTATTTTCTCATATCTTTATAGTTACATTTGTGGAAGTTTCTCCTATACGTTTTTTTATTTTTAGTTTCTGATTTTACATTGATGTCAAAATGTATTTGATTGTGGTCACTGTGGTTCCAGTATTTTTACATTGTTCACTAACTCTTTTTGTGATGACAAAACTATATCTATTACATTACCTTCCCTGGTTGGTTCTAGCAGGTGCTGAGTAAGGAAGCTATCCTGAATTAAAAGTAGAAATTGTTGGTCCTCACCCCTGTACTCTCTAGAGATTTCCATTGTATGTGTCCATGGTTAAAATCTCCCATTATGATACATTCCCCTTTACTAACTTCCTTTACAGCATTTTGTATTTTTGTGTTATCCTCTTCGTTTATGTTTGGACTTTGGTAAACTAATCCAATAGTTAATTTTGAATTTCCTGAAACTATTTTTCACCAAACAGCTTCATCATAATCTGCTTCCCTTTCTAATTTTATTTCATAAGCCTGAATAGATTCTTTAATATATAAAATAACTCCCCCTCCCCTTCTTCCTATTCGATCTCTCTTAAACATTCCGTATCCTGTCAATCCTTATTCAGCATCTGTTATGTCTGTGTTGGCCCATGATTCGGTAATACCAATTATGTGAGGGTCAATATCTTCTACCATAATGTTTAATTTGTTTTTCTTATTTACTATACTCCTAGCATTTAAACACATACATCTATGACCTACTTCAGACATGTTTTTCGGACATTTTGTTATTGGTTTATCTGTACTAGTGGCCTCTTGTCCTGCTTGAGGCATCTCTAAGTAACCCCCCTGTGCTTCTAGTTTAAATAGTGTTTACTACCAAAAATATTCGTCATACTACCCATGCCACTATCTACTGCTGCTCTGAGTCCATCCGCAAATACTGCTGCCCCCTTTCCACTTAGACGAAGCCCGTCCTTCATGTACATATCAACCCTTCCAACAAAACTTCCCCACAAATCCACAAAACCAACTTCCTCTTCCCTACATAGCTTCTTGACTAGCATGTTAATTGCCATCCCCCGGCAATTTCGATATCTATGACCCTTCCTTCCTATTACTGGTAGAATCCCTGACAGTATTACCTGCTCAGCCCGCGTCTGCTTTAGTGTTCTGACCAGATTCCTGTATTTCCTAACTATGACAGTTGTACCCTCCCTCTCTACGTTATTTGTCCCTACGTGTACTAAAACAGATCCACCCTTGCCCGAAACCACAATGCTTTCTACCCTCTCAGTTATCGCCTCTATTTTGGCCCCAGGCAAGCAAACTACAATGTCATCTCCCTTGTTTAAGACTCTGTAGGTCTTCCTAACGATTGAGTCCCCCACAAACACCCTCGTTCTCTTTCTCACCCCCTCTCTCACTGCCTCGGAATAGCTCTTCCGATGGATCCCCTCCATCACATTCTGTCCTGCAGCCTGGTCACTTGGTGGAAGAGTGCTATCAGGCTCTCTCTCACTCATCAACCTGTCACCTCTTTCCCTCCCGTCTCCTGGCTAACTTGCGCTCCCGTTGCCTTCCCCCCGACACCTTCCCTCCCATCTCCCTCACTCCCATCGCCTTAACTATCGTCTCCTTCCCCCCGACTCCTTTGCTACTGTCTCCCCCACTCCCCTTTCCTTCGATCCATTTGTCTTCCCTCCCATTTCTTTCCTTCTCATCTCCTTTCTTCCTGTCTCCCTATGTCCCGTCTCCTTCCGTCCTGTCTCCCTACAACCTGTCACCTTACCTCCTCTCAATCTCCTCCCAGGCTGAGGAGAGGTCTCCCTAGCATATCTCTCATCATCTTCCCCCACTTTATCATCCACTGTCCCCCCACCAGAACCACTGGCACAACCCACCTGCTCCCTTCCCACCACTACCACAACGAGCAGCCTCAGCTGTTCTAGCTCCACCTCAAGTTCCTTCATCCTTGTACATCCCCTACACGCAAAACTAAAACTATCCGCCTGAACCTCAGCCCAGGACTTCTCACACCCGGACTTGACAAAGTCCACCCAGTTGCTACAGCTGCTGCATATTAAATGCCTGGTGGCCTTTACCTGCTGCCATCACAAAATTAAACTTAAACTGATTCTGATGAAGGCTACCTATGGTAGCTGAAATGTTGAGTAAGTAAATCTCAATAGTTGTGAATAGAAGAAAATCGTACTTCAATAGTAATTGTTATGCTTTTAATAGAGGTATAGTGATCACGGCTCGAAAATACTCTAGCCACATTTATATGTGGCTAACGTAGAGTTATGAGCTCAAATGGAAGAAGAAGAGGTTACATGAAGTAGCATAAAATATTGTTAATCATCACATGGTAGATGCATCTAAATGCAAGGCATCCTGGGATTGCTGTCAGCAAGATTTTCGTGACGTGCATGTGGTTTTTTTGTGTGTTTCCTTTGCTGTTTCTATGACAACACAAGTTGATGCTATACAATATTCATCAGTTAAGATTACAGGTGATATATATGTATCCATGAGTGGCGGACATAATTTTAATAAAATGAATAATTATATGCCTAAAAATTATAAAGACACTCATTTTTGCCAGGTATCTATGCCAGCACAAATGCTCAGTCACATCTGAAATGATTAAAACATCACGTCAACCATTAGTGATATCATTATCTGCAGGTTTATTAGCTGTTCTATCAGTATATTTGCAGAAGTCATAAGATGAACAAATATACTTCAGTCAACAAACGTGTCGAAAAGTCTCAGTTTAGTTGTTTTCCTAAATTGTGTCATGGCTAATAATGAGTCGATAAGAAATTAGACACATTGGTCGCAATATCAATAAAATGGCCATTTCATTGATGGGATTCTATGCATGGCATTGCTTTAGGAGAACAAAACATGCAGTGGTCAGCCTAACAGTAAAATTAATTGTTTGTCATTTGTAGTACAAGTTTAGTTTCCGGAGGCTATGGACCTTTACTGGACCTGGTTTCTTGATGAGTATCGCGTACCTTGATCCTGGGAACATTGAATCAGATCTACAGTCTGGCTCCATAGCCAAGTATAAGGTGGGTATACGTTTCTGTTTCTTTAATTACATGTGCACATCTTGTCTTTGCACTGATTTTAGATGCTGTTAATTGTTAAAACAACGTCTTGACATTGCAAGCGTAGCTTGGGAAACTGTGGCTACCAAAGCACTTGTTATGACTAAAACTGAACATTGTTATTCATAGAGTGAGTTTAAAATATGATGTTGCTTTGATATGACTAATGATAGCATTGGTTTGGGTTACGGTTAAGTTTAGTTTGATCAAAACGTGAACATAACATGTATGTCAGACTGAATGGCATAGTATATCCCAGTTTGCAGTGCAGTTTTTTTTAGCATGCACAAAAACAGCAGATGTAGGGGTTCATTTGTGGGTTTTACAGATTTTTTTACCAGCATTTCAGGCCTATGTGCACCACTCAGGTTTGGCACTTTTATCTTTCTACTTGCATATTTTCAGTTACACATTTGACTTATTGCTTTCAGATCCTCTGGGTATTGATGTGGTCAACAGTGATGGGGCTGGTGCTGCAACTAATGTCTGCACGTCTCGGCTGTGTCACAGGTAAATGTATCCATTGAAAATTCCCATTAATTCCCATATCAATAGCCATGACCATATTTCACCAGATGTGTGAGAGTTTAGTTTACACAAAAAATTCACAAAAATATACAGAACTCGGCTTCCTTTTGATTTGAATCAAATTGTTTGTGGATGTAGCTATGTATATCAGATTTCATAAAAAAGTTAACTCTGTTATCTATGCCTGGCGTAATGGGATTGTTTGCTTCGAACTGTTTGTGTTGTCCACAAGGTGGCAGTGCACGAACACATGCGTTATGGTCATTATGCATTTTATCTGGCATACGATTGGCACCACTTTTCATTTGTTCTACACTAGTCGTTCTGATACTGACTTTTGCGCGTCCCTGTTTACGATTACGCTTACTGATTCTGTTTTGTCGCGCCTCTGAGCTCAGGTTCCTGAGGATATAGGCGCCATAGAAGTCAATTATTATTATTATTAGTCATCAAACGACACCACAAGTGTTAAACAATTACCTCATTGTCTAGAGAAAAAAATTTGGGTTTCGCTTATAAGAACAGATTCCTTTAAAAAAAAATTATGGCCCAAATTTATTTCAAGCATAATGTTTATTAGGTTGAATACAGTACATATATTAGTGCCCTGCGCGGGCATAGAATTTGATCCCAAGCCCGGCCCGCAATTAGCAGTTAGAGTCCAGGCCCGGCCCAGGCCCGCAATACTTTTTCAGGCCCGGCCCGGCCCAGGCCCGCAAACTAGAATTTAGGCCCAGGCCCGACCCAGACCATGAATGTTTGGCCCAGGCCCAGGTCCGGGCCCGCAGTACGTAGGCCCAGGCCCGGCCCGCGAAATTATGTAGAGGTGCGGGCTGCGGGCCGGGCTTGGACCAAAAGCCCGGCCCGCGCAGGGCACTAACATATATACATTAGTGCCCTGCGTGGGCGGGGCTTTTGGTCCAAGCCCGGCCCTCTACATAATTTCGCGGGCCGGGTTTGGGCCTACATACTGCGGGCCCGGGCCGGGCCTGGGCTGAAAACAATTTAAACACATCGGGCTTGGGCCGGGCCTGGGCCTAGTGTGAGCGGGCCGGGCCGGGCCTGGGCTGGGCCTGGACATAATAAAAATATTCATACAAAACACTGATTATTACTTTATTTTTTTTAATAAAAACTGATTATAAATTGTAATTCCGTTTAATGAATGCTTAAAATTATTTCTTTAGTATTATATAGTTGCAAATTGAGATCTTGCATGGAATCTAATGACCCCATAAGTTCACTTGGCTGGAAGTAGCCAGCCCCAAATGTTTACTTTAGAAATATTTGCAGAGGCAATCAAGCCATGATTAACCATCAACTTATCACCCTTTGACCCTACCAGTGGACATTCTATTGTCTAGGTCTTCCCTCCAAACATTGCCCACCTGAAAGACCTGCCCACTGCCAAGTGCACACTAGGCCACTAGCCCACTACCCAGTACCCAACCCAGTTGGTAATTGGTATTTCTCCCCAGTCCTAATTCATTCACACTTATACTAATTCACACATGTCTGAACATGTCTGTCTCAGGCTAGTGACTGCAGGCCTGCTGGAAATGCCACTGAGTGTCAGTGCTAGTGGGTGACATTTAATTGAAATATCATATTAAATTATGTTAACTTAGTTGAGCTAATTCAATTAGCAATATAAATTGGGATTGTGGCTTGCATATGGGTTAAGTCAGGGTTAGATAAACAAATATCCTACCCTAACAATAAACCAATACATTAAAGCCAAATATAACAAATGTTACCATATTTAATAGTAATGACACTAAGAAGTTTTTCTTTATTTTTCTTCAGGATATTCGTAAGTTTGAAGAAGTTGGTGGTGCTGAATTTTTAGAACTCATCCAGCACGCTATGGACCTTTTTTATTTAATAAAACAATAAGTCTGTTTTACAGTTTATTTGTTTTTCGTCTTTGTTATAAGATTATAGGTTTATCTTCTCTAAACTTAGCGGGCCACGGGCTTGCGGGCCGCGGGCTTACCCATCTTTGGCCCGCGGGTATGGGCCGGACCTGGGCCTGAAACTTGCGGGCCAGGCCTGGGCCAAACATTCATGGGCTGGGTCGGGCCTGGGCCGGGCCTGGGCCTAAATTCTAGTTTGCAGGCCTGGGCCGGGCCGGGCTTGAAAAATTATTGCGGGCCTGGGCCGGGCCTGGACTCTAACTGCTAATTGCGGGCCGGGCTTGGGATCAAATTCTAGGCCCGCGCAGGGCACTAATATACATTGCTTTTTTAGTTTCTTTAAACAAAAACGTACACATATAATTTTAACAAATATATATTTTGTATCTCTACTGTTATTCAATAAATCTATGATTTTGATTCGTTGTCATCCATGAACAGACATATTTGTATCTAAATTATGTTGCAGAAATTTTTTTATTTTCTCTTTTTCCACTTTTTGGTTTTCAGGTCTCAACCTAGCTGAAGTGTGTAGGAGGGAGTACTCAACGGTGCCCAGAATCACCCTCTGGATCATGGTAGAGATTGCAATCATAGGAAGTGACATACAAGAGGTCATAGGGTCAGCTGTCGCCATCAACATCCTCTCAAACAACCAGTGAGTTTGGTTGATTATTTCTCCTCAATTTATTTAGCCTTTTGTGAATCAGGTTTGTTGATGTTCATATATGTTGTGTACAAATAGTAATTTATGTTCTTATGTATAATAACAAGTTGTATATATTTTTGTGGCCTTATGCACCATGTGAAGAAGTGAAGGAAGTGTATATAATATATTGGTAATATCATCAAAAGAATTTACTCTTCTCTCTAAGATCCTGAAATTTGTCATGGTGTTTTAATCCGTTACTATATAGCTTCAATTTCATTCTTGTCAAGAGATGTAGTCTCGGGTCTACGCCCTTCCAGACTTGGAACCATCAGAACACTAGTTGTCAGTAATAAAGTCACACATTCTTGGTATTTTAAACTGAACTCTATCTAATGTAGTCATTTTGTCAATTCTTGTTACACAGCAGTCACAGATAACACAGTAAATTAACATGAAAATGACACACTGTCTCAACTCACGGCCATGTGTCAACCAGCAAGGGAAATTATTGGCAAAGTTCAAGTAAATTTTATGCATACAAAACCAGTAAAATCACATAAAAATCAAGTAAAATAATTTTCAACAGCCACTTCATGTGACAAATACCCCTACAGATAGGATCTTACAACAGCACCATTATGTAGTTCCAAATAACACACCAGGTGGAATAGTGGTCATCGGAACCACGTCAAACCCACACTGAATAAATGGCCATCAGGAACTGTGAAACTGTGACAGCACTAATAGTTAGTTGAGCAATTTCAAAAAGAATTGTAATGCAGGGACAAGATCTAGAAAAATTTAATAGTGTACATGTTAAGACGAGGGGCTGTCATACAAGTTTGATATACGGCCATTAGAAGTCTGGGAAAATATATTTTGTTGTCACCTTCGTTACATAATTAGTGCCTGTAAAGTTCATTTCTTATCTCCACTACTGTTTGCTGCGTTGACCCAAATGTTTGTTTGTCCTTTGACTTCTTCAGATATGCTGATGAAACTATTATTCACGGACGTGTGTATTAAGATAATGATATCACTAAATACATTACAAATACAGACAGTTTCAGCAGACCGTAAACATTTGATTTTGTACTTCTAAGTGAATATATCCATGACTAAAGAAGAATAATTCGACTATGTTGAACCTATTTAGTATCCACCATGACAGGCTAGCTCATTTGTACAAATGTGTTATTGAGTTTCGACGGTAAAATCATCAGACAAAGTATTAAATTATTTTATTTTTTTATTATTTAAACTATTCACACATGACAAATTTGAATATCAGTAAACCTGATTCGCTAACTCAATTGAGGAGGGAATTTTAAACCAGATTTGCACATCGTCCTACTGCAGACAAGACTAGATCCAGTTTGTTTCCGCTAGAGGCTCAGGGGCTGTCAACTGATGCATGTTGTTTCAGTGTTCCGATCTGGGCGGGAGCTCTCATCACCATAGCAGACACCTTCACCTTCCTGTTTCTTGAGAGCGCCGGGCTACGCAAGTTGGAGGCTCTCTTTGGGGCCCTCATCACGACCATGGGGGCGGCCTTCCTCTACATGGTGAGGGAGCTGTGGAGAAGGAGGGGTATTGGGAGCGGTGGGGAAGGAGGGGCATTGTGAGCAGTGGGGAATGATGGGTATTGTGAGCGATGGGCAATGAGGGGTATTGGGAGCAATGGGGAATGAGGGGTATTGTGAGCAATGGGGAATGAGGGGTATTGTGAGCGATGGGCAATGAGGGGTATTGGGAGCAATGGGGAATGAGGGGTATTGTGAGCAATGGGAAAGGAGGGGCATTGTGAGCGGTGGGGAATGAGGTGTATTCGGAGCAATGGGGAAGGAGGGGCATTGGGAGCGGTGGGGAATGAGGAGTATTGCGAGCAATGGGGAAGGAGGGGCATTGTGAGCAGTGGGGAATGAGGGGTATTGGGAGCAATGGGGAAAGAGGGGCATTGTGAGCGGTGGGGAATGAGGAGTATTGGGAGTGGTGGGGAAAGAGGGGCATTGGGAGCGGTGTGGAATGAGGAGTATTGGGAGCGGTGGGGAAGGAGGAGCATTGGGAGCAGTGGGGAAGAGGGGTATTGGGAGCATTGGGGAAGGAGAAGTATGGAAAGGGAATGAATTATATGGACAGTTACTGCAAATTATATATTTGTGTGTGCATGCAAGTGTGTGTGAGTGTGCATTCATGCATGTGCATATATGTACATTAAACATGTAGTTACATTAGACATGGATAGATTGATAATAAAAACTATTTTTGGTAAATAATTACACAATGTAATAAAAACAAAAATATTGTATTCAAGATAAACCTTATAAAATATACATCGTATCTACCCAAGGGTTGTGGCTTCAAAACATAAATTTACATGTAAATATAGTACAGCTGAATATTAAATAATTACAAATTAGAGTATATTTTAAAATGCAGTAAAGATAGATTAAAAATGGATTCAAATATGTTAACTAAAAACATGTTGCTTAGCAATGTATTACATTTTTGGTTAAACTTTGTACACTAACAATGATAATAATAACTAATACATATAAGATGCACAACAAAAGATAGAAATGTTAAACAGACCAAATGCTGTCGATGTAAAACTGTGACAAAGCAGTGGTCTGCACAGTGCTGCGTTTGTATAATCGGTCTGTAAATGAGGGATACATGTGTATTTGTGTCTAGTAGTCTGTGTCTGTCTGTCTGTTGTTCTGTCTCTGTTCCGTCACATCTCTGTCTGTTTTGCATTTATGGGGCTAAATTTTGTAAGCCTGCCCGGGGGTCCTTTGGGGTGGTTCGTACATTAAGCAAATTTCATAATTCCATCAGGGGTGGGTATATTATGAAGGAACCTACGTGGACGTTTGATGTAGATTACGTAACGCAGAACAATAGGAGTTCGTAGTTACGTACAATTGTCAGCAATTCTATGTGTGTTTTCTACGATTGTTCAAATTTACGTGATGTGGGGGGAGGCCATTCTGAAATTGGTCATTGCAGAATTGGCCTGGTGTGGTCGGTTCCCCACCTTTGCTGTTGGTTGGCGAATTTTCAATTACCTAGATTTGATGATGACATGTTTTATATTATATATGCATATTGTATTCTTGCATAATCAGTTGGCTTGCTATAAAAGCTTGTATGCAAACATACATCTGACTTGTACTTTTGTCTTCAGCAAACTAGCCATGATTCCAAGTCAACAACATTAGCAAGTAGCATTATCCCACACACACACACACACACATATATATATATATGTATATATATATATATATATATATATATATATATATATATATATATATATATATATATATATATATATATATATATATATATTTGAACTAAGTTGACTTGCTGCCATGTCTCTGCAGTACATCATGGTGAAGCCAGACCAGGGCGAGATTTTGAAGGGACTGTTTTTCCCGTGGTGTGAGGACTGCGACATGGCCGCCGTTCAGCAGATGGTTGGCATTGTGGGAGCAGTCATTATGCCACACAATCTCTACCTCCACAGCGCCCTTGTTCTGGTGAGTGGGGGGTATCATTCATTTTACAGCAAATTAAAGGTACAAAATCTGATCTTGTTTTATGAAATCATGTTAAATATTTTCTGTTCCAATATCAGGACCCCCAAAAGATGTCTTAATGAACTACAATTTGTTTTCACTCTATATATTGCCTACTATACAGTGAGGTTTAAATTTGACCTATTTTATTTATTTACAGTTACAATTTGTTTTACATTTACTTCCTAGTATGTTTATGACATTGTATTTATGATTCATAAAAAAGTTAATACACTGGAGAAATTTAGTTTTGGTGCATGTCCAAAGCATATATTGGATGTAATCTCAAACTTTGGAGTGGTGTGGAAATATGCATGTGTTTATTGTAATGTCACCCTTTGTTTCCTGTGTCCAGTCACGAGCCGTTGACCGTAAAAACAAACGGAGAGTAGCTGAGGCAAATATGTACTACACCATAGAGTCAGGTAAGAGCTCTCAGTGTCAGGTAAGAGCTCTCAGGGTGTAGGAGTTCCCAGAGTTGGGTAAGAGCTCTCAGAGTCAGGTAAGAGCTTTCAGAGTCAGATAAGAGCTCTCAGAGTCAGGTAAGTGTTTTCAGAGATGGGTAAGAGTGTTATCAGTCGGGTAAGATCTTTTATGGTCAGATAAGAGCTCTCAGGATCCGGTAAGATCTCTCAGAGTAAGGTCAATGGTATGATTTCTTGTATACTGTGGAGAATTAATTTTTTTTTATCTGTACTGTTTTACAGTTGTTCATTTGTAATGTTCCTACCATAGGATCATATCTTGGGTCAGCTGACTCTCCTTGTTCTTGCCTCACAGATTCATGTATTATACACAGGTTTTATTTTGTATAACAATAACTAATTGACAAAATGATGTTTATTTTCACTTACCGCCATATGTGTTCAACACATGTTCTGATCCGTTTTATTTCAGCAATCGCCCTCTTTGTGTCATTTCTCATCAACCTGTTTGTGGTCGCCGTGTTCGCGGCTGCCTTCTCTGGTGGCGAGTACAGTCAAGCCAGCATCAGGAATGCGGTTAGTACAGTTTACACAGTGGAAGCAGTTCAGTTTACTTATTGCCAGCTCTGTAGAATTTTCACTTCCCAGTTAGCTACGTATACCCGTTATATTTTAATTTTCCCAAGAAATTTCAGGATGTTGCAAAAAGCATGATTATGAGGCATTGTGAGGCATGTCATTAAAACAAAATCTTTGAAACATTTTGCTGTCCTGTGTAGCAACATGTAAACAGATTACATGTACCTCTTGTGGATTTTCTTAAATCTTACAACCTTACAGGCATAGAAGACATTCCTTATGGTTTTGTGCAAGTTACAGCTCATCAGTGCAAGTACAGCATGCCAGTGGATATAAATTATTATATGGGTTCATTTGCAGGTCTTATGGATTTGTTCACCAGTCTTATAGGTGTGCCTCTCCCAGGGTTGGTGTGCGTGTTGTGTGCAGATTTATACTAACACAGTTTAGTATATGTTGTGTGTTTCCTTCCAGGGTACGTGGCTGTATGAGAAATACGGCCTGCCCATGAAGATCATCTGGGGTATTGGTATTCTCGCTGCAGGTCAAAGTTCAACAATGACCGTAAGTTAATTAAAGTTAGTATATGCTGGCCCATAAGTGTGTTTAGTTTTGTTATTGAGGCATGGGATAATGCACAAATTACTGATTTCTAACCAGTAAGATGTTGGTCTTTCTTGTATGAAGGCATGAAATTAATTTCAAGTTTGTTCATGTCACCTTTTGCACATGGGGGGAGACATGTTGATTTTCTTTAGAATAGCGGCGCTGTTATATCACGGTATGTTCTCATATTAACTACTTTATGATATTCCCCTCCATGCACCATATTCCTCTCCATGCACCATATTCCCCTCCATGCACCATATTCCCCTCCATGCACCATATTCCCCTCCATGCACCATATTCCCCTCCATGCACCATATTATACACTTTTTAAACAGTGTTCTAGTAACACCATTGCATTTAAAATGTAAATTTGGGTATGTCATGACAATCTCAAATAACCATGATTATTACTATTCATTGTGATGTCACTTAGAAAAATATGTTTGCTAGCAATAGCTAAATTGCTGTGTTCCACTAAAGAATGTTGTTTTATGGTTTCATTATATTACTTACACTGTCTTATGTTTTGGGTGTTGTAGGGAACATATTCTGGCCAGTTTGTGATGAGCGTAAGTATATCCCTTGCAGACTTTTGTTGTACACCTGCACTTGATAATACCACATAACCCTTGCTATCTGTGATCCATCATGTCACCTTGCGTGACTAAGAATAGTTGTCAATGTTTTTTTACACATTTAGAGCATATTGTACCATTTTCTGACTGTTTTAATTTTGTGTCATAGTACCTGTACCAGTTGTTGCTCTTCTCTTTTTCCCTGAAGTCTGAGGAAAGGCTGGCTTCAATTCTGGTCCTTGATTTATTTCTTCTTCTGTCATTTGTCCTGCTTCACCACCCGTCTCCACTCCCCATATCCCTCGCTCTCATTCTCCACTCCCCCATCCCTTGCTCTCATTCTCCACTCCCCCATCCCTTGCTCTCATTCTCCACTCCCCCATCCCTTGCTCTCATTCTCCACTCCCCCATCCCTTGCTCTCATTCTCCACTCCCGCATCCCTTGCTCTCATTCTCCACTCCCCCATCCCTTGCTCTCATTCTCCACTCCCCCATCCCTTGCTCTCATTCTCCACTCCCCCATCCCTTGCTCCCATTCTCCACTCCCCCATCCCTTGCTCTCATTCTCCACTCCCCCATCCCTTGCTCCCATTCTCCACTCCCCCATCCCTTGCTCTCATTCTCCATTCCCCCCATCCATTCCTCTCATTCTCCACTCCCCCATCCCTTGCTCTCATTCTCCACTCCCATATCCCTTGCTCTCATTCTCCACTCCCCCATCCCTTGTTCTCATTCTCCACTCCCCCATCCCTTGCTCTCATTCTCCACTCCACCATCCCTTGCTCTCATTCTCCACTCCCCCATCCCTTGCTCTCATTCTCCACTCCCCCATCCCTTGCTCTCATTCTCCACTCCCCCATCCCTTGCTCTCATTCTCCACTCCCCCCATCCCTTGCTCTCATTCTCCACTCCCGCATCCCTTGCTCTCATTCTCCACTCCCCCATCCCTTGCTCTCATTCTCCACTCCCCCATCCCTTGCTCTCATTCTCCACTCCCCCATCCCTTGCTCTCATTCTCCACTCCCCCCATCCATTCCTCTCATTCTCCACTCCCCCATCCCTTGCTCTCATTCTCCACTCCCCCATCCCTTGCTCTCATTCTCCACTCCCCCATCCCTTGCTCTCATTCTCCACTCCCCCATCCCTTGCTCTCATTCTCCACTCCCCCATCCCTTGCTCTCATTCTCCACTCCCCCATCCCTTGCTCTCATTCTCCACTCCCCCCATCCCTTGCTCTCATTCTCCACTCCCCCATCCCTTGCTCTCATTCTCCACTCCCACATCCCTTGCTCTCATTCTCCACTCCCCCATTCCTTTGTTCTCATTCTCCACTCCCCATCCCTTGCTCTCATTCTCCACTCCCCCATCCCTTGCTCTCATTCTCCACTCCCCCATCCCTTGCTCTCATTCTCCACTCCCCCATCCCTTGCTCTCATTCTCCACTCCCCCATCCCTTGCTCTCATTCTCCACTCCCCCATCCCTTGCTCTCATTCTCCACTCCCCCATCCCTTGCTCTCATTCTCCACTCCCACATCCCTTGCTCTCATTCTCCACTCCCCCATCCCTTGCTCTCATTCTCCACTCCCCCATTCCTTGCTCTCATTCTCCACTCCCCCATCCCTTGCTCTCATTCTCCACTCCCCCCATCCATTCCTCTCATTCTCCACTCCCCCATCCCTTGCTCTCATTCTCCACTCCCCCATCCCTTGCTCTCATTCTCCACTCCCCCATCCCTTGCTCTCATTCTCCACTCCCCCCATCCCTTGCTCTCATTCTCCACTCCCCCATCCCTTGCTCTCATTCTCCACTCCCACATCCCTTGCTCTCATTCTCCACTCCCCCATCCCTTGCTCTCATTCTCCACTCCCCATCCCTTGCTCTCATTCTCCACTCCCCCATCCCTTGCTCTCATTCTCCACTCCCCATCCCTTGCTCTCATTCTCCACTCCCCCATCCCTTGCTCTCATTCTCCACTCCCCCATCCTTTGCTCTCATTCTCCACTCCCCCCATCCCTTGCTCTCATTCTCCACTCCCCCATCCCTTGCTCTCATTCTCCACTCCCCCATCCCTTGCTCTCATTCTCCATTCCCCCATCCCTTGCTCTCATTCTCCACTCCCCCATCCCTTGCTCTCATTCTCCACTCCCCCATCCCTTGCTCTCATTCTCCACTCCCCCATCCCTTGCTCTCATTCTCCACTCCCCCATCCCTTGCTCTCATTCCCCACTCCCCCATCCCTTGCTCCCATTCTCCACTCCCCCATCCCTTGCTCCCATTTTCCACTCCCCCCATCCCTTGCTCTCATTATCCACTCCCCCATCCCTTGCTCTCATTCTCCACTCCCTCATCCCTTGCTCTCATTCTCCACTCCCCCATCCCTTGCTCTCATTCTCCACTCCCCCATCCCTTGCTCTCATTCTCCACTCCCCCATCCCTTGCTCTCATTCTCCACTCCCCCATCCCTTGCTCTCATTCCCCACTCCCCCATCCCTTGCTCTCATTCTCCACTCCCCCATCCCTTGCTCTCATTCTCCACTCCCCCATCCCTTGCTCTCATTCTCCACTCCCCCATCCCTTGCTCTCATTCTCCACTCCCCCATCCCTTGCTCTCATTCTCCACTCCCCCATCCCTTGCTCTCATTCTCCACTCCCCCATCCCTTGCTCTCATTCTCCACTCCCCCCATCCCTTGCTCTCATTCTCCACTCCCCCCCATCCCTTGCTCTCATTCTCCACTCCCCTATATCCCTCGATCTCATTCTCCACTCCCCTCCCAATTTCACCAAATCTCTTTTTATGCAGTCTACAAGATTTAACATGATTGCCATCCAAAGTCTGTGTATAGCCTGCACCTCTGAGATATTTTCAATCTTTTCATGCAGCCCATCTCATACTTTGTTCAAAACTGTCTTTGTTCATGCGATGTTTGAGGCAGTTTCGAATGTCATATCAAATAAATTATTGATCATTACCCCAAACATAGGTTATTAACGTTTTTGTAAGTACATTGTATATAATCAAAACTCGCAATTATAGTCATCTTAGGCTTAGTAGCAAGGCAGTGTTAATGAGAATCATATAAGTGATATTACCAAGGTGACCATAATCGGAAGGTGACCATATTACCAGACTGTCCACACAATGAAGTTTGATTTTAATATAATATTATATGCATGCGATTTTGGTTACCTGCCGTTTCTTCACTGATGTTTTTAAATTTTCCTTTCAGGGTTTTCTTAACATTAATTGGTCAAAATGGCGGCGCGTGCTCGTTACCCGGACGATCGCCATGGCGCCAACCGTCATCGTGGCATGGCTGGCTAGCAACCAGCTGGACATGATGAACAACTGGCTGAACGTCCTCCAGAGTGTCCAACTGCCGTTCGCTCTTCTGCCCGTACTGCACTTTACGAACAGCGCTCGTGTCATGAACACATTCAAGAACGGCAGGTACGGGTGAACATATGTACATGTAATTTATAGGTAATAATTACAATAACATTTCTAAAGCACCTACATCTTGAGGAACCCAAGAGGCACAACTAACCAGAATCCTTAAGCGTGATCTCATGAAAAGGAACGTGCCGAAGTCTTCATCAAGGGACTGCCAAGGATTTCAAGTGAAAGTAAAAAAATTTTAAATATGTCTTTGTGAATCGAGATTTTTGTGGAAGGTAGCTCTACTTTCAGATGATCTTAAGCTGGATGAGGCACTTAACAATACTAGTTGTGAGTAAAATAAAATAAAAAATGTTCTGCACAGTTCTTTCTACATGAATGGAATTTTTATTTGTATTAAGTATATTAGTGGGTACACAGACTGCATGATTGTCTTGTATATTTTAATTTGTCTCACCATTAGGTTTCCTCAGAAATCTGCCTCACTTCAATACAAGCCTCAAAGTATTTGTGCTTGTACAACTATAAATGTGTCATTCGATTTTATTCTCATGTAATGAACACAAGAAAATATGTACTTTATCCCGACAGATCTTTTTTTTGTAAATTTCATATAAATATGGGATGTGCCCAAATTCCTCCCCAAATCTGTTTTGAATACGGGTAATCTGTATGAAACAGTATGTATGTGAGGTGTTTCGGGGCAAAACACGACATTTCTGAATGGGCCAAATTTCAGAATTAAAATCTGCACTAAAGATTTCAGCCCTTGCTACCATTTGTTTTGATGTTGGATTGTTAAGATATTCCAATGTCACATACAAGTTTCAGCCCTTGCTACCATTTGTTTCGATGTTGCATTGTTAAGACACTCCAATATCATGTAAAAATTTCTGTCTACATTATGAGGACGAAATACAGATTTTTTCTCCAAAAAAATCGGATTTATCTCGTTTTGTCCTGAAACCCTTTAATTGGCTAACTATTTTATCACATCTGTGATCACAGGAAGATTTTTGTGTTGCAGAATTCTGAAGGCGATCATCTGGTTGTTGGCAATACTTGTTATGGGCATCAATCTCTACCTCATTTATGCTTACGTGGTAAGTTTGAGTTGTAGTGTTTGCACTGTTATATTCACAATACCAAATGGTTGCATGCCTAATCTCTGTCAGAATCTTATGTGGTAAGTTTGAGTTGTAGTGTTTGCACTGTTATATTCACAATACCAAATGGTTGCATGCCTAATCTCTGTCAGAATCTTATGTGGTAAGTTTGAGTTGTAGTGTTTGCACTGTTATATTCACAATACCAAACGGTTGCATGTCCAATCTCTGTCAGAATCTTATGTGGTAAGTTTAAGTTGTAGTATTTGCACTGTTATATTCACAATACCAAACGGTTGCATGTCTAATCTCTGTCAGAATCTTATGTGGTAAGTTTGAGTTTTAGTGTTTGCACTGTTATATTCACAATACTAAACAGTTGCATGCTCAATCTCTGTCAGAATCTCTAGCAGTATAGTAGGTTTTTAGGTGCGTGTCATAATAGTATGTTCTACCACAAGAGATAAAATAAAAATGTATTCTGTATGGAAAAACGCATCAAAGTATCATGCTAATTAAAACAGCTGCTAACCTCGTCACCATAAAGTCAGTCTCTGTTTCAGTCAACATTTGAAAGATGGTGGGTGTATGTGCTGGTGTCCATCGTCACTGTCATCTACCTCCTCTTTGTCGCTTACCTGGTAAGTATGGCACACGATATAGTGTCACAGTCATCATTTTCTGGCATAGTCATTTTATTTTAGAAATCACATTTTATTATAGTTGGACTTGTTGATATGGTCATTTTGTAAGAAATTGCATCTATACTACAAAGTAGTTTGTGACTCTGTCTATTTGTTTCATCAGTTTCACACGTGTGGGGCTGACATTTAGTAGGCATGCTGAGGGGTCCATGGGGGTGGTTCGTTCATTTTGAAATTCCCCTGGGTGGGGATATTACGAAGGAACCCATGTGGACGTTGACATAGATTATGTAACTCAGTAGGAGTTCGTAGTTACATACCATTGTTAGCAACGCTATACGTGGTTTCTATGATTGTTCGCAGATACATGATCTACGTCAAACATTCACATGTGCTCCCATTGCAACAATAAAATTAATTGCTATTATTTGTGTTTTCAACTAAGTTTGATCTTACTTTCAGGCTATTGGTGTGAAGCAGTATCTTATCCTAAAAGTAAGTACAGCCAAATAAATAAATAAATCTCTGCGCACACTAATATATTTAATGTAATGTATGGCCATAATGTCTGTAGGAAACACTGTGTTCGTCTATTTTCCATATGAACATATTAATGCATATTTTGTTTCCATCGCTCATTTTTTATTTGTACTGTAAACGGGTGTAAAAATAAACTTTCTTGTTCTTGTTCTTATTTCTTGCTGAATGTAATTACACACAATTACACATAAAATTATCAGATGACGTATTTTCAAGTGTTCTATCCCGTGGTGTAGATGCTCTCTCTCTCTCTCTCTCTCTCTCTCTCTCTCTCTCTCTCTCTCTCTCTCTCTCTCTCTCTCTCTCTCTCTCTCTCCCCCTCCCCCTCTCCCTCTCCCTCTCCCTCTCCCTCTCCCTCTCCCTCTCCCTCTCCCTCTCTCTCTCTCTCTCTCTCTCACACATCTGTTCCTTGTGATTTTCTTAGATCTTTTGTGTTGCATTTTGTGTACTTTCTGTGAAATTCTATGTTTTTCGTAGTTCCTTCAATTACATTTATCAAAGCAACTGGACATATCCTCACAAGTAGATTTGACGTTTTCAGATATGGCTGCGTACCAAGTTTGGTATGGACACTGATTACCTGGTGGCAGAAATTGAAGAGTATCAGACTAGGGAGTACAGCCGAACACCAAACTTCTCTTATGAACAAATGTAGAAATATAAGTTAGGGATGATCTCAAGATGTCGATGTATGAAAAAAAACCGATATCATTTAATATCAGACCCCCACTACATGAAATTGAGTTGCACCAACCTGAATACCCATTTCATATTCAGCCATCATAACGCAAAGCTGCCCGCATACACTCGCAGTCAGAACCATTATGAACTGTGGTCATAATATAATATTTTTTGGGAAATAATACATCGGTGTGTTTTGAGATCATCCCTTAGCAGTGGCTGATTGTAATTACATATACGGGGTTTCCTTTACGTTCTGCAAACAAACTTTGGGTATACCGTTTCTGCTGCATGTGTGTAAAAATCTTAATGGAACTAACATAATTATTGAGTGAAAGATTGTTTTCATTAGCTCTTAGTAAAATGATCGTCTGTTTTTATGCAGAAGAAGTGGCATAGTGGCTAGAACATCAGACCCTCAATCGAGAGAACCAGGTTTCAAATCCTCCTGCTGTCGTTTCAAAACTTGGGCAATTTCCTTCACTCCACATTGCTTCAGTTCACTCAGATGTATAACTTAGTACCTGGCTATAGACAGTGGTGGATATGTGAAAAAAAAGGCTTTATGTAGTAATTGTGGCATGGCTGAATGCTTCCCAGATAAGTCAAGTTGGTGTTGGAATGAACAGGTCTACGGGGGGGGGGGGGGAGGGGTGAAGTGTAAAGTGCTGTGAAATCTTATGGACTCTTTTAAATGATCATGAAGTATTAAGCATTTGCTGCAAACATTTTACATATAGATACATTTACAAAACAGGGTCATATGCAGTATTATTATTTAATTTTTAATAAAATGTGATTTTAAGAGAAATTGTCTGTAAATGTGTGATCCTCAGCACTGGTTTAGTTATATCTTTAACCAAAATAAAAGTCATGGTTTTAGGGCTATGCACCTAAAAAAGATACCATGTATGACCTATTGTAGTGTACATGCCCTAATTAGCGTACACCCCTTTTCTTAATCAGCAGGGTAATTCTTGTAATTAGACTAGAGTGGAACACCTGAATTGGCACCACTTTTCAATTGTACACTAGTCATCAAATGACACCACTAGTGTTAAACAATTACCTTATTGTCTAGAGAAACACATTTTGGTATATGCTTATAAGAACAAATTCCTGGACATTTTTTTATGGCAAAATTTTTTTTTCAAGCGTACTGTACACTTATTAGGTTGAATACAGTAATAGAAACTAACCACAGGCAACTAAAATAGAAACTAACCACAGGCAACTAAAATAGAAACTAACCACAGGCAACTAAAATAGAAACTAACCACAGGCAACTAAAATCAAGAATATCACACCAGTTGTTTACTCAGAATGTGTTCTAGAAGTGTGAGATTCCAGTCATTTCTCTGGTTGACTGATGACTGACATCTTAACCAGTGCGAGAACACAGAACCAACACAAAGTCTCAAACAAACATGTTATTTTGTCAGAAAGAGGACTAGTTTAGTAAACAAAGGCCAAAATATGTTACATACGTTGACTTTGGACGAAAATGGCATGGCCATATCCTATTGGCATGTGTAGGAATAGGTGTATGCAAATATATTTTCATTTTGCAAGCAAATATTACCAGAATACCACACTTGTGATGTAAGGTTGTCTAACAGTATGGCGGCCCATGAAATTAAGATCTGGTGCATTCAATAAGGTTTTTCTAGTAAACCACTGGTTATGTTTTAGTAACTCTTATAGGCTGAAAAACATGAGTTTTGTTTTCCTAGTCATTACTGTGGATATGCATTAGATTTTCTTAGGTACATTTGTAGCCAAATATTGTTTAATAATAAATGTGATGACAATAGAAATTGTTTATAAAAGTTTGATCCTAAGCTGAAATAGTTCAGCTATATTTTATTATAGTTATTATTGTGTATGTGTATTAAATTGTTTGGTAAATTTGTAAATAACTGTTGTTAAATTATAAAAAAAAACTTGTAAGGGATTATTGCTGACTTAGGGGGCGATTACCCAGAGACAATAACCATTTCTATGCTGAGTTAATAAGTTATTCATATTTTTGTATTATTGGATCTGTGAAATCAATTCAAGATATGCCTCACGAAATATAATCAATATATCCCAGTTTGCACAGTGGGCGACTTTTGAGCATGCACTGCAAACCAGTGGATGTAGTTAATTATATGGATTCATTTGTGGGTCTTACAGATTTATGTTGCCAGTCTTGCAGTCCAAGTTGCAGATGAGCACCACTCAGGGTTGGCACATATGAAAATGGAATAGGTTAGTATTAGGTGACTGTTGGCAGTATTAGGTGACTGTTGGCAGTATTAGGTGACTGTTGGCAGTATTAGGTGACTGTTGGCAGTATTAGGTGATTGTTGGCAGTATTAGGTGACTGTTGGCAGTATTAGGTGACTGTTAGCAGTATTAGGTGAATCTGTTGGCAGTATTAGGTGACTGTTGGCAGTATTAGGTGACTTTGGTGTCAGTATTAGGTGAATCTGTTGGCAGTATTAGGTGAATCTGTTGGCGGTATTAGGCAGTTGTAGCAGTGCCAGTGATGTGTAGATGTGTTTGAATGTATATTTTTCTAGATCATTAAATTTTGCTCTGTTGTGTCAGTAAAAATCAACAAGATGGCATGAAAAATCACTCGAGGAGCTGTGTTGGTGTCAGATTACCCATATGCTCATTATGTCAAGCTGAGCTAGGTGAGTGCTACGAGGACCACTTGCTACAGAATATTGGCAGCAGTTGTTAGTTTCACTAGATAATGAGTCTGATCAAATGTAGTAAAACAAATATATGTGCTGGGTTTACATTCATGAATTGTGTATGTGCTTTATGTACAGTCCTATGGTAGGCGTTAATTAGTTCAAGTAAAGACATCAAGTTGCTTGATATTACATAGGTTTTTATATTTACAGTGCGTGCATTCGTGTGTGTGCGTATTTGTATTGTTGACCATGTTTTTGTATTACTTTCAACCTTTGACCTTTCTAGGTCATTCTGTGCAAATAAGGAAGATTACTGTCGCAAATTGTTCTGCCGTCTACATGTTGATACTAGCAGTTAATGTATTTGTTGTAGGTTAACTTTATTTTTACAAAACTGAATGCAATTAGTTGCTAACCATTATTATGCACGTGATTCCATCCACAGTATTGTTTTGGGTGTGCCAGTAATTTGAGTCTGTTTTCGTGCAAATATTTGCCTTTATGGTGGTTACAGATGTGATGTAATGATTTGTTTACATTGCATATTGTATAAGATTATTTACCTACACAGATCTATACAATGATTATTAACTGTAATTAATAGGCCAGCTGCAAATGGTGTGCAGCTGTGCGCGTGCGTTAGTGCATGCGTATGTTAGTATTGGGTTAGTATAAACTATGTACATTCCACTGTCTATAATTTATGATGTTTGTTGGGTCCATGTCTGGACCACAAGGTCCATTTAGAGGATTGTGTTATGCATACCCTGCTGTCAAAATTGACCAAATGTTGCATTTGACATATTTGGACCAATAAAAGAGCTTCAAAATTATATTTAGTTTATCATTGTGTGATAATTATGTCAGTCACAATCACATTTATTCTGGAGGCTGTGTCATAATCTGATAATTATATCACCTAGATATCATCATTTAAGCTTTTCAATGTAGCTGGCACATCATCCAGAACACCGGTCAAAAACCCGTCTTTTTCGACAAGATAATCATTCTCTTCATTTTCACTGCCACTTTCACCAAAGCTACTGTCTCTATGGTCAATGTTGAAATAATTATTAAAACACTGCTTTTGAATTCCAAATTCTCGTTAACAACAAAGCATTTTGTGAAAATACAGATGGAAGGAACCTTCTGATTAAAAACAACCATAAGAGAGAGAGCGCTATTAATATGACAAAGTAGCGCAATAATACGAAAACTTTTCAGCCAATCAGTAATGTCCTAACTACCATATTTGGTTGGAAATAGGCTTGTCCAAACCACAATATATGAGGTGTTTATTTGGAAAGCGCATTGTATCCAATTTGTGCATTTCGAGGTAAATTGTGTTTTGTACCGCACCTTGTTATGTGACAGATAAGAAAACCAGTATTTCATCTGTTCAGAGCGTGGTGCTTAATGCATTTTTCTGCATAATTCTCACCACTATCAACTTAAATTTTTTTTATTTTGACATTTAACACATTTTGTAAATAAACGTCTCATGTGTACTTAGTAGAACTAATGGGCAGGATAGCTTAATAGTTAGAATGTGAGACTTTCAATTCAGTGGACCGGGGTTCGAATCCTTGCAACCATTTGAAGCTTGGCCAATTTTGTTCCCTCCACGTTGCCACAGTTCAATCAACTGTATAAATGAGTACCTGGCTATAGACAGTGGTGGAACTATACAAACATAGCTTTTGTGCAGTAATTGCAGTTTTCTGAATAATTCTTGGAGAGGTTGACTTGGTGTTGTAATGAACAGATCTGCCAGGGAGTGTTGTAATGAACAGATCTGCCGGGGGTGATGAAATGAACAGGTATGCCAGGGGGTGTTGGAATGAACATATGCCAGGGGGTGTTGGAATGAACAGGTCTGCCAGGGGCTGTTGTAATGAACAGATCTGCCTGGGGGTGTTGGAATGAACAGATCTGTCAGGGGTGTTGGAATGAACAGATATGCCAGGGGGTGTTGGAATGAACAGATATGCCGCCAGGGGGTGTTATAATGAACAAATCTGCCAGGGGGTGTTGTTGAATGAACAGATATGCCTGTTGGAATGAACAGATATGCCAGGGGGTGTTGGAATGAACAGATATGCCTGAGGGTGAAGTGTATTTTTAAATCACTTTTAGAAGTACTACTAGTAAGGACCGGATACCGCGTTATATAACACTATATGTTTACCTTTTTAACTAGAAGTCTAAAAACTTACTTATGGACAAACAAATAATCCAGGTGGGATTAATGTGTGAAACAACTTAAATAAATATTTCCATTCTAACACACAGACACTCACAGACAGATTCATTCATAATTAAAACTTCTCTACATAATCAACAAATGTCAAATATGAATAATACATTGTAATATTTTATTATCATAAATACATAATATCACATAAAAATACTGAACATTGTGACATATGCGGTAATCTATTTATAACTCAACCACTTATTTCAGTGCATTTTAATCCAATAGGAAAATACTATGTTTGATTCACAGCGAAAGTATTTTTGACATGTTAAATAAATAACATTCTGGATTTACAAAAACACAATGACTTGAAAACAAGAAACTATGGAATTAGACGGTAAAGTACAATGTCTACATCTACAATACACAGAAACTAAATACATACGTAGATATGCTAGCAACACTGACAATGTCTGATGACCTAAGACATTGCAGTAAAGAATTGTAACCATGGTTCAAAATGTAATTTACTACACGTAAATTAAATCGAATTAAGGTCATTGACATAATATACTATTAGAAACAGCTGGGTCATAATCTGTCTCCCTAGAGGCATGTTGGCACAAACATAACCTTGTTGAGTGGCACCTGGAACAACCTACATGTCGACCCTGGTTAGGGGGACAACATTTCAAATAACCTGTGTCACACCAACATTCTGCAATCAATTCTCCAATAATGACAAAGTTAATAGCAAACAAAATTATGCCAGATTAATGATTCGTCCACAAGAAAGCGCATTACAAAAGCTGTGTCCATAGAAGTATGTTGACTCGTATAAGTGTATGCAGAAATAAAGGCCCACATAAAAGTTATTGTTCACAGGTTACATGACATTGTACTCGTGGTCCGGCAGACTGAGTACTGTACAGTAACTAACAAAGAAGCACTCCTTTATCCAAAACAATTTCCCAACTTCCCACAAATGTAACATTTTTATTATACTGCATTAAACTCTAAAATGTCATTATGGCTACTATAAGAATTTGCTAAGCGGTTCTTCACCCTTTCTTTCAGAAACAAAATAAACATGCACTGTATCTCATAGACACTTTACGGTATTGCTCTTATTTTCTGTTCAGTTCTATACAGGCTCAGAGGTAGTGAAGTGTTATGCAAATACAGCATTGTAAACTTGTTGCTTTTGCACCGACAACATTAACATCAACTTCTGGAGATTTTTTGTGGACACTTCTTCCACAAAAATACAAAATACAGTAAAATGTTGTATATTCCCAAGAAAGTCCAAACTTTGGTGGAGAATAACCATTCACATTCTCCGCGCACAGGGAGATGTCATTGAGAACTACATGCTAACAATGTACATGTCAGGATTAATACCAGAGATTACGAACTACAAATGTGCTACCAACAGTAGCATTTCTTTACACCGATGCAAGTTCTGTATCACCAAATGCTACAATGCCTAAAAATAATCTCCCATCTTGCATTCTGGCTGTAGCCATTTTGAAACGTGACATATTTTCCACTGCAGAATTTATTGAAATTGATCGTAAATGTAATTGCGCTGCGCCAAAGAACAATTATTTGGAGTGGGCACTACATGAGAAATACTGTTGTTTATTAATGTGAGACATTATGTATATTAAGTATTGTATGCCATTTGCATTTATCATTCAGTACAAAAAATATACCAGGTACAAAATTACACATATCATACAACCACAGTGCCACAGTGGGCAAGTAAGCCTATATTCATAAATCAGTCTTCAACAACAGTAACTAGTACAGGTAAGAAATGCAAGGTAATAATAGTTTCTCTTGCACAGCTTGTGATTAATCACAAAGATCCACTGTGATACACAAAAGCATAATCCAACGAGTAACGTAAGTTGTTATTTTAATCTTTATACGTGCAGAATCATTTATACTTAGACATTATTTTATAACCTGCAACAGACACCCACTTAGTCCAGCTGTGTAGATGTATCAGTGACATCCAAGTAACTCCAACCTATCATCAATATAGATAGACATACCAATCCCATCAAAGTAACTCCAACCTATCACCAACAGAGATAGGCATACCAAACACATCTAACATATCACTCACACAAATAGGTGCACCAATGACATAATTAACTCCAATTTCACCCACAGAAATTATGCATATATATTATATTATTATATATTATTACCACATACTCTAGTTTAGACACTGACTTCAATAAACTTTTGTGCGTCCATATAATTATATCCAAGGCAGTTCTTTCGATATATATATATATACATATATATATATATATATATATATATATATATATATATATATATATATATATATACATACAATTGACTTTCCACCTCTGCAGTGGATTTACATTTAAATCCCAGCTTAAAGAGTGAACACAAAGTATCTAAACCATTTTGAACAACCCAAAATCTTTCCAAAACAAATGGCATCATGCCAATTACTGTAGCCACCGTAAAAACCAAACAGGTCACAACATGTACAAGACTTCTGGATAACCAAAATAATTATCTTCATGATAATTTCTATGAAATTCAAGCAAATAAAACCGAATTCTGACTAAAACAGTAAATAGTATTTACAGCACTAAAACATTTTATCAAAAAGCTAAGCCAGCCAAACTTGTATGATATATGATCCAACATTTCAACAAGAGTAGTTTCACAAAGTATCTGAATCAGTTGATATGTTTTCCTCTAGTACATTACTTAAGGTTCAGAGAATTGCTAGAATAACAACATTGCACTGACCTTGTCCATTTACAAAGTCATGTCTATTAATAGATACCAACATTGGTACCTACAACAATAGCTACATAAGCTGACATAAGTTCCTGCAAGTGCAACATGGATTTGGTGGAAAGAGCATTCGCCTGTACAATTAAATGTGGAGTTTATAATTACAGATTCCATGGTTAATCTGCGACCATTAGACGACAATAAAAACATTGCTATTAAATTGTTGTGGTCAATATTACGGTCACAAGTTCAGCGTTGACCTCTTTAAAATAAAGTACTAGATCTAGCCAACAAATGTTTTGATACAATCTGTAATTTGTAAAATAATCTAAAATAAAAGAAACTGCAGCCAACTGCTGCATAATTCACTGTACATGTAGATTAAACTTACTGGACACTTGAACGCCTACATGACTGTAGCCACAACAGTGTTTAACACAGACACAGTTAACCTAACCATAACCCAACAGCACTGATACACAACCATTGTACAAAACAAAATCACACCAAAATCAATTAACTAATTGTAAAATTTTGCACTGAATCTTTACAACACACTTTGCAATAATATTATACATTTAATCCATGTTGAATTGCTTCCAACATAATACAAATACCAAAATTCTCTGTG
Source organism: Lamellibrachia columna (assembly GCA_963662155.1). Taxonomy (NCBI): domain Eukaryota; kingdom Metazoa; phylum Annelida; class Polychaeta; order Sabellida; family Siboglinidae; genus Lamellibrachia; species Lamellibrachia columna. Next base: position 41,122,831 of record OY759275.1, read on the forward strand.
AACACGTCTCACTTTTATTCTAGACTTAAAACTGCCCCATCAGATCAGTGCTAACAAGGAATTAAGTAAAAATCAATTATTTAAGGCAGAGTGGATCATTACCATGTACAAACAAACTGAACATTGCTGCAAATGAAGAACAAATAATAGAGCACAACAAGAAAACATAACCGGATGCTTACAAAGCATATCAGTTGTGCAACGCAGTCTCGGTAAGAAACAGTTTGGGTCTAACACAATAAACTCTTGATGCAGTAGGTTTAACATATATCACAGGATGACATCATCACATGTAAGTTCCTGCCAAGCAGAGCAACTCCTGCAGGCGAAATATTTCTACCAGTTTCAAGACCAACATGTCTTTGTCAATGTGATCTGGAGCCCAAATGGAACCAGTCCAGGGCTAACAAAGCAGCCCCAAATCTAAACCAACTAAACCCAAAGTAGGCAAATTATAAATGCAAGTTATACTTAGGAGGCAGAGAATAGTATGTATATATACAGGTGAATACATTTAATTCATAACTTGCGATGTTTTGGATCGGGGCCACTTCTACGAAATGTACATTGCATCACTGAAGTAGGGCTGGAGTTTGTGAAGTCAGTTTTTTGTGTCTCGGACAAAAGCAAATCTTCAGTTTGCATTTCTCCTCTTCCGATAATCCCAGGTCATCGGAATCGTGGAAGACTCTTGCTTCGTTCACCATCTGAAGCGAGGGACAGCCATCCCGAAGCACTTCAAACAGACAAAACTTGTGCACGCTCACACATTTTCTGTGACACAAAATCCCTTTTGCATTGAAACTCTCCAAGTTTGGAAGCACCATTTCACTGATCATGACATTCACGCAGCCCGAAATGTCCAGCGCACGCAGTGACTGCGATCTGAATGCATATTTCTGCAGACATTTTGGTTCGATTGTGACAGTCAGGCGGAATATCTGGAGATAGCGCAGGGACTGCAGCAAAGTGTCAATGTGTATTTTTGAAATGTTGTGCACTCGCGGCATACAGCCAATCTCTAGCATTCGCAGATTCTCGAACGATGAAATGTATTTCACTGACTCATCTGTCCAATTCAGTTGGCAGTGTAGGGTTGAAATTCCATCACAGTATGCTTTCAGCAGAGTCAGCGTTGATAGGAAGAAGGCAAAACTGAAGCCAAAGCAGTGGGCCCGCTCCGTACATCGCTTGCTCTCGTACCACGTCAGCTTCACGTTGCGAAGCCGGTGACAGCATCCGGACGAAAGAAGTTTCGAGAGAGTGTTGAAATTCTCCGAGTCGTAATGATGCAAGTCGACGGCCAGCGATTTCAAGCGAGCCTCTTTCGCGATTAAACAGTCGACGTACGTGCGAGTTCGATCCGGCTGACACACGTACGAAAAGAAAGATTTCTTTGGCGGTTTGAGTAGCCTCAGTTCGGCGGATCCCCACAACTCGGGGTGGGCATCGACTGTCGCCTTCCAGTGTTTACAAACAAAAGCGCACCGAATCAGGTCGCGGTGCTCGAGAAAGCGGAGCAGATAGACAAGGCACTCCTCGGGAATATCGTTGATACTCGTTGTCCACTCTTCGTCTTCTGACGACGTCGCTGATACTGTGTTAAACGTAACCAGGTCCCACAAATCCGCATTGTTCAGCTTCAAAAACACGTTCATAAATAAGGTGAAAAGCCACGAAAGTCCGGTAAACTTACATATTTCCCTCAGACTCGGTAGTTCAGCCATTGTCGTAGTAGCCACCCATCTGTCATCCTGCTGTGATGACGGTGTCACATCAGAAATGTTTTCCGCCGCAAGCGGCCGGCTTCCCGGCTGAAACGCTACTAAATCTGGCCTAGACTTGCTGCACGCCATTAATACCGCAATAAACCTGATTCTGGTGATAATAGCTATTACTAATCGTTGGCAGACGAGAAACCAATGCGGTCGTTGAATCGTAATGGCTAATGCGGTCAAATGAACAGTGGCCCGATCAGTTCAATGCTGCTAGACTTTGATCAGTCTCATGCCCCGAGCCGAGGATGCGGGTCTTCGAGGGCACGGGGCAGGGCCGGGAACACGTAACTTGAATCTGTTGAAGGGGTAGCCTGAGTCCAAGGCTAAATATAATGCTTCTTTAATTCCAGCTCACTTCATCGCTTTATTACGCTGCCTATTCATAACTCTACTCGGTCACAAATTTGAGAGGAAGTTCTTCAACCTTGCTAGCTGGCAGCTGGTTATTTCCCAACATAATTAATTGAACAAGTCGAAACTATATTTGTTAAATTAATTTAATATAGTGGATGGCTTTAAAGTGTATAAAGCCTCAATTTAGACCTTATTCGCTATATATGTTGGCCTAGGCATGCATCGTCGTTATACATTCTCAAAATGCGGCACACGCATTTGCGATTTTTCTTTCTCTGCGGTTCACATGGCCTATGCTATATATATATATATATATATATATATATATATATATATATATATATATATATATATATATATATATATATATAGGGCCTAATAATTATTTTATTCATGAATTTCAAATTATATAGGCCTAATATGACATTCTATAGGGCGATTCCAGCTACAGTGAGCCTGAGAGGTGACTTTTATATTAGGATGATTTTGTTTTATTCTTGTACTACTTGAATATATATATATATATATATATATATATATATATATATATATATATATATATATATATATATATATATATATATATATATACATACAGGGGCCTATATCTTTGTTATAACACAATTAAGTTAAACAATATGATTTCATACATTTTTCTTGGGAAATAAATGGCCATACAGACATACATTTCGTTATTTCAGTTATTAAGACACCCATTCTCAAGATAGAAACAAAACCACATTTTGATGTTAATTAAAAAAATTCAATATACATATTCAGATGTCACTATATGTTACAATGAAATGAAAAATAAAGCATGACAATATTGATTGTAAAATTATATAGTTTTTAAGATGTTTAATTTCAATGTCACACATAATGCACATTTCCATAAACTTCACTTTGTTTCCAAAATATTGTTTTATTTTCAAAGGGTTTATAAATCAACACATGACTACTTATGTAATTCCAAAATATAAAAGACATGCAAAAATATTTAACTATATGAAATATGTCACATGCATAACGCTATGTTATGTGTGTGTGCCATAATACCTATATGATGGCAGAATGTAATTTCACAGTCTTTTAAGTGGTATAATAACGTGACAAGAGAGCAACACAAGACTATTTTAATAATAATTGACACACCTGGGGAACATACCCTTAATTATCTTTTTAAAATTTCTGATTTGCATGTGTTCAGCCTCATCTGATGTCACTGTTCTTTTTTTTTCCAAAATAATTACATTTTTATTTTCAAATGGTTTATAAAACAACACGACTATTTTTAATGTAATACCAAAACATAAGCAACATGCCAAAATATTTAACTATATAAAATATGAAATATATAAGTGTCACACACGTAATGCTACGCTACGTGTGTGTGTGACACTTAATACTTATATATAATGGCAGAATCGTGAATGTAATTTCACAGGCTTTTAATTGCTATAATTTAGTTGCTAATATGTGACAAGGTGGCGCCACAACACTAATTTCATAATAATTGATACACCAGGGGAAATACACCCTCTCATTAAAATGTCTGATTTGTATGTGTTCGGCCTCAGACCTATGATGTCATTGTTCTTCTTTGATGATGGTGGTGGTGGTGGTGGTGGTGATGATGATGGTGGTGATGATGGTGGTGGTGGTTTGTTGTGGTGATGGTGGTGGTGGTGGTGGTGGTGATGGTGGTGGTGGTGGTGGTGGTGGTGGTGGTGATGGTGGTGGTGGTGGTGGTGGTGGTGGTGGTGGTGGTGGTGGTGGTGTATTTCCCGTGTTATACAAATGCTCATCTAGGTCGGTAATCAACGGTCGGTTTGCAACATGTTTCGCAATTATCTATAATGTTATTTTCCCAAATGGCAATCATTGAAGATGAAATTCAGCACCGAATCTGCTGTGGCAGACAGTACTGTATCAACAATGTGGGGGTCCTTACCGAGTGCGTGAAAGACGAAGATCTAGACACGTGGTATATTGACTATGGAAACATTTCCCATACTTCAATGTATATTCAACTATGTGTGACATAGTCACTTGTCGGTTCGAGTAGTTTAGTTACCCACCACATGATGGCAGCACCCAGGGTAATGTAATGTAATTTAGAGAATATAGTTAGTGAACTATTATTGCTATGATTATTTGTCCTGTAATTAGTTGTATTTACTGTGTAGGTAGTTGGTCTTATTACTAATAATTCAGTTGTTTAAACATAAATTTTACCCTAGAGACAGGGGTCACGTGTGGTCAGAGGAAGGGGCCCTACCCCAGTGGGCCAGGCGTGATTCTACAGTTAATGACAACTATGTTTTGGTAAGTCCCTAAATGATGTTTTCTACCTTATTAAGCAATGTTTTCAATTTATAATTGTATCATACTGTGTGATAGAGAATTGTCCATCTGTTTATGTCAAGGCATTTACTTTATCAGTTATAATTACTTAGTGGTGACTTTGATTACTAATATGTGGAAGATCAGGAATAAGTGGTCTTTGGACCTTAGGGAAGAATGCCCAACAGGGCTTAATGAGATTTTGACCACTTGCAGTCAGTAGCTGGTAAATGTACAGATCCCTTTAGAAAGTTCAGTTTTGATCATGTTTAATGGTGCTACTGTTATAGTTAATATGTTATAAGATGTGATAGACACGATGCAATCATAAATTGTGCATGTATATAGGTATTATGTAACTGTCCCTACAGTTAAGCCAGGATCAGTTTGGTACCCTCTCTCCCTTTGAAGTTGCATTGATTAATTGCTCTAGGAGGTGGCTGGGGGAGGGCTGATCTTGTGTATTCCCCAGAGACATGTAAGTTGAGCAGTGTCCAAGACTTGCTTGTAAACAACAGTGGAATGACAGCTAGGCTAATCAGGGCATGCACATGTGAAATTGACAACATTGTTGACTGTTGAATTTATTATATTAAGGGTGTTTTACATGTAGAATACTAGTATTACATTAATACCGACAAGTATGATTATATATTAGTACTGAATAAGATAACAGGTATTTTACATACAATATTGTGAACAACACCAATGTGTTGGAACTATGGTATTTAACAGATGTTGATGTGTCATCTTACACTGGACACTATGATATGCAAATAGCTTACTGGTTTGGTTTGTATTTGTACAGGCGAACGCAAGTCCTGGCCCACTCCTGATTGTGGCCAGTCGTCTTTTAAGACATTCTTTAAGTCGTCTTTTAAGACTTCTTTTAAGTCGTCTTTTAAGACATCTTTTAAGTCGTCTTTTGGGTCGTCTTTGTTATTGTGTTCAATGTCATCTGTTCTTTCACCTTTTATTGTTGTTCTTAACGCTCTTGCTTTTGGTTGTATTTTGAACTTTTGGTTGACATTTTATACTTTGATGAGGTACCGAAGTTAGATCAGTAGTGCAAATTGTGAAGGACTGAGAAACTTGGTTTTGTATAATTTTAGTAGTTAAACTGTAATAAACGCAATTTTATCTTCAAATTTGCCTTACAGTGGTCTATTCTTAATTTAGGCATAAGCTTACCACCCACAGCCTACATTTATGGTGTCAGAAGCGGGATCTGACCTTTTTAACTCAAAAAATTATAGGCAGGACCAAAATTTTAAGTTAATTTGATAAGACGACTGGCCACCCAGGTTAAAGAGTATGGACCAGGAGGATATCGAAGAAGTGCGCGATGAGCTAGAAACGATGCGTCAGCAACTGAAAAATTTGCTGGAGCAAAAAGAGAGTGCTTCAGCACCAGTGACGGTGGTTGTACAGCGTGAGCGACGACTCCGAAACTTCTCGGGGTCGGGAGCAGAAACAGTCACTGAGTGGATAGAGGATGCACATGCCATGATAAGTGCGCAGGGTCTGACAGGAAAAGAAGCAGCAGACTATCTGTTATCCCATCTTGAAGGACCAGCACGACGGGAAGTTAGATGTCGACCTGCTGACCAGTTAAACGATGCAGATGCTCTTTTCAAAAATCTTCGTGAGACGTTTGGCGAACGGGCAAGTGCTTCCCAGTTGCTAAGAAATTTCTACGAAAGGAAACAGATGGAGGGTGAGACCATCACAGCGTATTCTCACCAGCTCGTTCAACTGATAGACCGACTGGAAAACGCGTCCCCAGATCATGTGGTCGACCGAGACACAATGCTCAGAGATCAGCTAATTGAAAATGTGCGCGAGCCATATCTGAGATGGGAACTGAAGAAGCAGGTGGCAAATAAGCCTGAGAGTACATTCATCACCTGCAGGGAGACAGCGATACAGTGGTCAACAGAGACGGAAACCAAGAAGAAAGTACGGACTTCTTCGCAGATAGTAGACGTGAAATCGATGCAATCTCTGCCGCAGCAACCTCACAGCGATCAAGTGGTGAAGATGCTCACAGAGATGATGGCCAAACAGCAAACCCTCATCGAAGGAATTGCACACCAACAGCAAGAGTTGGCTAAGAACCAAGAGGAGCTACGTCAGCTAGCTAGTGGAACACAGAGAGGTCCATCGAGCAAGATGCGCAGCGCAGGAATATGCTTCAAATGTCGGAAACCTGGACATATGGCCAGAGACTGTCGCTCTGCTGGAGACGACAAGGGGATAGGGACTTGCTACTTCTGTGGAAAGCTGGGCCACCATCAAAGAGAATGTTCCGCATTCAAGGACGCACAGGTGAAGGTGAGATGTGGTCAGCAGACGTCAAACTAGGTTGCTCCACTACTATGGGCCGAGTGGTGGAGAAGGGAGTGACTGGCTCTGTAAGATCTGACAATGACAGCTTAGAATGTCTGGTTGGTCATGCACCAACACTAGAAGCGAAGATGGGAGGCATTCCAGTGGTATGTCTGATGGACACTGGCAGTCAAGTGACAACTGTCACTGAAAGTTTCTTCAAACAACATTTGAAAACATTGGCTGCCGATGTGATGGATCCCAAGAGTTGGTTGGTCGTCAGAGCGGCAAATGGAATTGAAATACCTTACACAGGATATATTGAGATAGATATGGAAGTTTGCGGCATACATGTTCCGAAGAGAGGGGTACTGATAGTAAAGGACTCAACGGACCTTGCAAGCCAGGAAGTAAATGGTCTTCTGGGGACAAATGTTCTGATGAAGGTGCCAGTTTTGAAGAACATGCTAAACGGCATGAAAACTGAGGCCTACAGGCCAACAAGAGAAGCAGTCAGCTTTGCCAGGGTAGCAGGTCATTGTCCAATTAGAGTACCAGCCAATTCGTACGTGAACGTTAAAGCAAGAGGACGCGGGAGTATGGACTCCATGCTGGTCGAACCTTTATCGACACCTATACCAGGAAATCTGGTAGTAGTTAATACGTTGGTCGAAGGATCGTATTTCTACGTGAAGGTTGTCAATGGGTCGAACGTCGATGTCGAACTGCAACCACGGACACGGATTGGGCTGTTACGACCTGCTACGCCTTACCGAGAGATGAGAGTGGAGGTCTCAGCAAATGCAATTACCATCAGCACTCCAATGGAAGACAAAGTCACACCGACTGCAGATGTAGATGTTCAGGACATCTTAACAAGCCTACAGCTGTCAGGATTTCAAGGAACACCTGAAGAGATGATACAAATAAGGAAACTCTTTGTGAAGCATCGAGATGTGTTTGCAAGTTCTTCTGACGACCTTGGTTGCACCACAGCAGTGAAACACAATATACGAACCACAGACGACATTCCTGTTGTTCAGCCGTACCGGAGAATCCCCCCAACACAACTACAGGAGGTGAAGGAACACATGGAGAAGCTGATGAGAAACGGAACGATTGTACCTAGTAAGAGCAACCATGCTAGTGCAATTGTACTAGTACGAAAGAAGAACGGAGATCTAAGAAAGTGCATTGATTACAGAGCACTTAACAACAAGACAATCAAAGATGCTCATCCACTTCCAAGAATCGTGGAGTCATTAGACGCAATGACAGGTGCACAGTACTTTACAACATTGGATCTACAATCAGCGTATAACCAGGTGCAGATGGAACCAGATGACCAGCACAAAACGGCATTTACAACACCATTCGGTCTATATGAATTCACCCGAATGCCATACGGCTTATGCAATGCCGCTGCAACGTTCCAGCGCCTCATGCAAATGACCTTCAGTGCTGAGATGTTTGATATATTACTGGTCTACTTAGATGACATTGTCATCTTCTCAAAGAGTATCGAAGAACACCTGAAGAGGCTGGATGCAGTATTCACCAAGTTACGACAGTTCGGATTGAAACTGGAGCTGAAGAAATGCAACTTCTTTAAGAAGGAAGTGCTGTACTTAGGTCACCTGATCGGTGCTGACGGAGTAGCAACGGATCCGTCCAAGATAGCAGTCGTCGAGGAGTGGCCTGTCCCGAAAACTCTCAAGGACTTACGATCATTCCTTGGCTTTGCTTCCTACTACCGAAGATACGTACCAAATTTCACGCAAATCGCAAGTCCACTACACCGAGTGGTAACCGATGCTTGCAAGGCGGGAAAAGGGAAGCGAAGAACCAGCAAAATGTACAACTTAGAGAAATGTTGGACTGACGAATGTGAAACAGCATTCAATGCTTTAAAGACAGCACTGACGACAACACCAGTACTAGGATTCGCCGACTATAATCTGCCATTCATTGTTGAGACAGATGCATGTGACAAGGGGCTGGGAGCTGTCCTAAGCCAGATGCAAGATGGAAAACTGCGTGTGATAGCATATGCTAGTCGTAGTTTACGGGGTGCTGATAAGAATGATGTCAACTATTCTGCAATGAGATTGGAGACACTAGCCTTAAAATGGGCTGTGACCGAAAAGTTCCGCGATTACCTGCTGGGTGGAACATTCACTGTTTACACGGACAACAATCCACTGACGTACCTGAACAAGAAAGCAAAGCTGACAGCTGTTGAGCAAAGATGGTCTGCGTCTTTGGCACCATTCAACTTCGACATACGGTACCGCCCTGGTCGCTGTAATGCTAATGCTGACGGATTGTCACGCCTTAGTGAATGCAACAAGACATGCATCAACATCCCCACTGTCGAAGCTAGCCTTGCAATGGTCACACAGACGTCTCACTTGCCAGTGAATCTGAGGGTAGCGGTGATGGAGGAATCCGCCAATCGTGAGATTGCTAAGTGTTGTGAATACAAGGTAAATACAGATCCAGAATAGGCGACAACAACATTGCCAGGACTGCCGAAAGAGGCAATGGGAGAATTACAGGCTGCTGATTCCACCATTGGTAGACTCATCTATTACCGCAAGATAGGAAGACGCCCGACAGTGGACGAGAAATCATCTGAGACAGCAAATGTGATCCAGTTGGTACGCCAATGGGATCACATTGTGGAAACAAATGGAGTTCCCTACCGGCGCGTGCTAGACTCTAAAGTTGGCGAAATTGATCAATTGTTGTTGCCAAGATGTTTGCAAGATAGCGTACTAGAAAGTTTGCACAACAAACAAGGTCACCAAGGAGTGGAGAGAACAGAGAAACTGGTGAGAGCACGCTGCTACTGGCCGACGTTACACAAAGATGTACAAACATGGATTAATCTGTGTGAGCCTTGTACGCTTGGTAACTTTCCCGCAAAGAAGATGAGAACACCACTGGGAAGGCTCATTGCTACACGACCCCTAGAGGTGGTCGCCATCGATTACACAGTATTAGAGCCCTCGTCAGATGGTCGGGAAAATGTACTCATAATCACCGATGTCTTTACAAAGTTCACGGTTGCAGTAGTAACCCGAAACCAGAAAGCAGAGACAGTAGCCAAGGCACTGGTTACACAATGGTTTGAACCTTACGGTATTCCGCAGAGGATACACAGCGACAATGGGCGCAACTTTGATTCAGTGCTAATAAGTGAACTTTGCAAACCATATGGAATTCAGCGTTCTCATACTACTCCCTACCACCCAGCTGGAAATGGCCAATGCGAGCGGTTTAACCGGACACTGCATGATCTACTGAGAACATTATCGGAGAAGAAGAAGAGAAGGTGGGCTGAGCATGTACACGAAGTGGTCAACGCCTACAATCTGACTCCACATTCCAGCACGGGATACGCACCATTCTACCTGATGTTTGGCAGAGATTCTAGACAACCAATCGACCTAGCTACTGCTGGGTACAGGAGAACAGGAGGTGGAACCAAGTGACTGGGTTTCCCGTCACCAACAACGATTGCAAGAAGCCTATCAACTTGCACGAAGACAGCTGGTACACGAAGCTGATAGTCGTAAGAAACACTACGACCGCAAGGCACGTGATCTTCCCTTGTCGTTTGGACAACGAGTGTACCGTAGAAAACGTGACATTCGAGGTCGTAACAAAATCCAAGATGTTTGGGAAGGAAAAGTATACAAAGTTGTTGCGAGAAAGGGAAAGAACGACGTGTACGTGATCGAACCAGCTGACGGGTTTGGAGAATTGCGAACTGTGAATCGGGTAGATCTTCGATTTTGTCCCCAACCAGAAACAACAACGAGGCGGAAGCTGCCCTGTCTTCCTGATGAGAAGACAATAGACCCTGACCGTCATGAAGAATTATCCGACGACGAGCGACTGCAGTGGAGATGCATAATACGAAGTTCACTTCCACAACCACTGGAACGCGTGAGCAGCAGTAATGACAGCAGCGACAGTCCGATCAACGATGGCTGTGACGTAACGACAGACACCTCTGAGGCAGAAAGATCACATGAGGACATTACAACAGTGCGGCGATCGTCACGAACAACGGCAGGATGGCATTCGAACCGTTTTAGAGAGCCACGTTCGGCTTTGAATGGACACTAGAATTAACATTACTTGTGTTTAGTTAACATTAAGGCAATGTTAGCAAAAGTGGGGTGGATGTGACATAGTCACTTGTCGGTTCGAGTAGTTTAGTTACCCACCACATGATGGCAGCACCCAGGGTAATGTAATGTAATTTAGAGAATATAGTTAGTGAACTATTATTGCTATGATTATTTGTCCTGTAATTAGTTGTATTTACTGTGTAGGTAGTTGGTCTTATTACTAATAATTCAGTTGTTTAAACATAAATTTTACCCTAGAGACAGGGGTCACGTGTGGTCAGTGGAAGGGGCCCTGCCCCAGTGGGCCAGGCGTTATTCTACAGTTAATGACAACTATGTTTTGGTAAGTCCCTAAATGATGTTTTCTACCTTATTAAGCAATGTTTTCAATTTATAATTGTATCATACTGTGTGATAGAGAATTGTCCATCTGTTTATGTCAAGGCATTTACTTTATCAGTTATAATTACTTAGTGGTGACTTTGATTACTAATATGTGGAAGATCAGGAATAAGTGGTCGTTGGACCTTAGGGAAGAATGCCCAACAGGGCGTAATGAGATTTTGACCACTTGCAGTCAGTAGCTGGTAAATGTACAGATCCCTTTAGAAAGTTCAGTTTTGATCATGTTTAATGGTGCTACTATTATAGTTAATATGTTATAAGATGTGATAGACACGATGCAATCATAAATTGTGCATGTATATAGGTATTATGTAACTGTCCCTACAGTTAAGCCAGGATCAGTTTGGTACCCTCTCTCCCTTTGAAGTTGCATTGATTAATTGCTCTAGGAGGTGGCTGGGGGAGGGCTGATCTTGAGTATTCCCCAGAGACCTGTAAGTTGAGCAGAGTCCAAGACTTGCCTGTAAACAACAGTGGAATGACAGCTAAGCTAATCAGGGCATGCACATGTGAAATTGACAACATTGTTGACTGTTGAATTTATTATATTAAGGGTGTTTTACATGTAGAGTACTAGTATTACATTAATACCGACAAGTATGATTATATATTAGTACTGAATAAGATAACAGGTATTTTACATACAATATTGTGAACAACACCAATGTGTTGGAACTATGGTATTTAACAGATGTTGATGTGTCATCTTACACTGGACACTATGATATGCAAATAGCTTACTGGTTTGGTTTGTATTTGTACAGGCGAACGCAAGTCCTGGCCCACTCCTGATTGTGGCCAGTCGTCTTTTAAGACATTCTTTAAGTCGTCTTTTAAGACTTCTTTTAAGTCGTCTTTTAAGACATCTTTTAAGTCGTCTTTTGGGTCGTCTTTGTTATTGTGTTCAATGTCATCTGTTCTTTCACCTTTTATTGTTGTTCTTAACGCTCTTGCTTTTGGTTGTATTTTGAACTTTTGGTTGACATTTTATACTTTGATGAGGTACCGAAGTTAGATCAGTAGTGCAAATTGTGAAGGACTGAGAAACTTGGTTTTGTATAATTTTAGTAGTTAAACTGTAATAAACGCAATTTTATCTTAAAATTTGCCTTACAGTTGTCTATTATTAATTTAAGCATAAGCTTACCACCCACATCCTACACATGTTTGAGCATAGACATTCGCATATTGTTGTCGACGACGGAATACAAACGTAATACAACTAAATACAGAGTATTGTAACAAACAAGAAAATACAGCATACAATTAAGAATTACAACATACAATGACACACAAGAAAATAATACAAGAAAATGTAGCTTACAAGTTCTTATATGAACAACAAACAAGTGCATGGTGGCATCTCAATATTTTCCACCAAATCAGTTACTAATTAGTGGTTCTAGAGATGTGATAATGTGAGTAGTAAGATCTGATTGTGCATTAATTTAGTTGAACTTTTAAAAACGCTAATTAAATGTATGTGGGGGTCCTTGTACGAGTGTACCCCTTGTGCCATGGTTAATCCTGCGGCACTGGTGCTAGCAAATCCTTTAGGAAGCTGTGCTTTAGAGTCTTCGACGATCACAACATGAGGAACTATTAAGGAGAACAAGGTTATGGTCTATAAAGCCGTCTGCTTCACTACTATATATGGGACTGAGGCCTATCGATGCCACGTAAAGACCCTGGAGAAATTTCGCCAACGCTGCCTTCGGAAGATGCTTCGCATCCAGTATAGGAAGACCACCGCACCCACGCCAGCCAGCGTCCTCACTGAGGCTAAGACGATCAGCATCGAGGCAATGATTATGCAGAACCAACTCCGCTGGACCGGCCACGCAATGGCATTATGAGATTTTCAACATCCGTATTATTAACTTATTCAACGCATAACTAAAAACGCTCATGATTTTACTGGCCCATCATTCAACGCGTGTTGTTTATTTACGCCAAAAGAAAGAGCTAATTATACCGGTGTAGGTAAATAGCAATCATGCTTTATCTAACTGCCATCTAAAGCTATAGTTAAGATTTGGACAACAATCTTGCTTTGTCAAATCTGGCTTTACGCCCCCAGCATGACATGCATGTTTGGCCGTATGTTGCGAACTATATTGAATTAGGCGTTAATGAATCTGACAGATGGCGTTACTAGTTCAACAGTCCGATTAGTTGACAGTGGGTCGTGCAGTTTACCTGCGAACATGACGTGCTCAGGTACGTAAAATTAAGCTTACTATAGTTTGTCCTGACGAGATCGCACACCTGAATGGTTCATGTCCGCCTGAATTCGACACACATTCTGTCAAGAATTAATTCGTCTTGCTGTGCTAACGTGTGCCCACCTTTTGGCGACGTAATTTCAAAAATTGGCTAATATTAGTATTTTCAGCATTTCACTTCCTTGTCTATAAGGTTAAGCATATCCATGCGTGTTGCACGTATATCAGTAATCTTTAACGTTTCGTTACAGTTGCCTGGACGAGTAAACAATGTACGTCGATTAAATAGTTTTCGGAAAATATATTAATTTATTCCCTAAATGACTTCAAAGGTATCTTTGACTTAGATATTTTCGTACAAATCAATTGTGTGATTTAGTAGCGTCTAGCTATTGCGTGGGAATACGAGACGTGTGGGGTCATGACATCCACTGGAAAGACTGGACCAGGAAGATTAAACCAGGAAGATAGAAAATCATAGCATTACACAGTGTTACGAAACAGTCTAAATAAAGGCAGAACCCTTAATAAATGCATAGAATTTTATAGAATATACTATGCTATTTTTTGCGGAGACAATTCTGTAGACTTCAGAAAATATTGTAGGAATGTCTAGTATTTTATTGTTTATATACAATATTCTATTATGCCCTGTAGAATTCTAAATAACATTCTAATACATCTATATAGATCTATGCCACATTGAAGAGGACATGCAAAAGCAAATTCCATAGATTTTTTATAAATTCTATAAATATTTTGCTAAGTGAACCCATATAAATCCTGTTAATACAACCCCAGTGCATCCAATACTGTAATATGCAACAGCATCATATGGCATTACCAAAAGTACATTAAGTAGGGGTGTGTGGCAGGGATCTGCACCTCCTATTCTGCTCCCACATCCCATCAATGTTTAGTATCAGACTTCCAGTTCCTGCCACAATAAAACCTTCGTGAATTCAACAACAACCAGTGAGACTTTGCACACACAATTACAACAGAGAGCCAGGAACAGTGACCATGATCTCCTTACAAACCTTGGATGGAATTCTCTATCTTGTGTAACTCATTAGATAAGTACTTTTAAGTACATCTGTCAACATCTTTCAACATCAAAGATACATATTCTTCAGCACATGTGTCGTGTCTGGTGACGTCAGCAACCATGAACCTCTGGGACACACATTTTTGTCATTTGCAGCTGTCAGCAGCTGTGTCATTGGCTGGTGTTTCAAGCTACTGATGCATTCTATTCTTTGCCTACCTTGTGTCTTTCGAATTTTTCTCCTATAAAGTTTTTTTTCAGTCTCACTTGTTTCTCAATATATGTCCTGGGAATTGCAACTGTCGTCTTCTTGCTGTGTCCAGTAATTGTCTTTGTTGTCCTACTCTTCCTTAAACCTCTTCATTTGTAATAGGTATTGTGTTCAAGAAATGCTTTGTATTCTCCAGAGGAACCATAATCCTGTTGCTGCTAATCTGTCATCCATTCACATCTTCACTGTCCATGTTTCACTCCCACAGAACAATGTACACATAGCCTAGCATCTGAGGACTGTTATCGTATAAAGAAACTGATCTGACTAAATCACCAGGTGCACTGACTTGAGGTATCCATATGACATTACTTGGCCAGTTAAATTACCGATACAGGTGTCAGTTGTTTTGTGATGGTCAAATAGCATCATGTTAACTGAATATCTGTTGTCCACCTCGGCTAAAATAATTATTCCTTTGCATCACAGAAATAATGCATCTTAGACAGTGAAATTCACAAATGCTGCTTTTTTGCATGAAAAATACTTAATATATACAAAGTTAAAGTTATTATATAGGGATTTGTGTGTGAATGTGTGTAAGCGTGCATGCATGCATGTGTGCATGCATGTGTGTGTGCATGTGTGTGTGCATGTGAGCATATATATATATATACCGGTGTATATATATATATATATATATATGTATGCATGATGTATGTATGTATGTATGTATGTATATATGTATGTATACATGTATGTGTGTGGGCAAGTGTAATTTAATATATGTATGTATCATTTATATAACATGGGCCTCCACACATTGCTACTATGAAATTATTCTTATTTTTGACTACAGTTTGAAGATTGCCTGTTATAATGGTGAGTCTTGTAACAGGTCTGCCTCCAGGTGACCTACAACGATGACACTGACCAAGTGGTGTGGCTGTGTGGTCCTGGTCAGTCTCATGCAGCTGACTGCTTCAGAAGGGCCAGTCTGGTGTAACCCAGGCTGCCCGCAGCAGGTGGGTAGGGATCAGTCATTAGTTGGGGTGTAAATTGTATTTCTTAATCAGAGACTTTCATGATTCCACCCTAGAACAATCTGGAGAGAAATGACTTGCACATTCTCTTATGTGACAGCCCAAACAATGTAGTTGTACTCGACCTGCGAACTATTGCAGTTGACCTTTTATGTAGCGTTGTTGATTTTTTTATCACTGTAATTGTTGTTTTGAAGCAATGTATTTGTAACTGATTTTTTTAAGAAATGTAGGCCTAATTGTAATTGATTTTCTTTAAGAGATGCAGGCCTAATTGTCACTGATTTGTTTAAGTATTATAATTGAGTTTTTATGATGCTTTGAAAATAACAGATGAAACGTTTGGCAATTGTGGCATGGGCAAATTCTTCTAATGTGCCGTCTAACTTGTGAACCCTCCCTCCCAGGAGTAGGCAAATATTTTGACACTTATCTTGGAGAATTTCACACAAATTGTTATTGCTACATATTTCTACATAAATTATAATAACTTAAATATCATGGCTATTAAATTGTTTTAATTTAATAATAAGGTTTACACATAATGGTGGTAATTTTAATAATTGTGGTTATTGAATCACCAACATTGTAAATATGTAATACGTTTTGAGCTATATTATTGACTTTACTTCTAAAAAAATAATTTAAATATTTTTAGAAATTGATGTTGATTCAATATGCAGGAGTTGACATCACAGTTCTTTGTGAGTTCTTAACAAATTATTTATTGTGTCATTTAAATTAAATCCTAAGTGGCAGTTGCATCAACTAAGCATTGCAAACATGTTGAATTGTCATGTAGAATTATGGTGAAAAAATTTAAGTAGCCGAAATATGATATACCTTTTATTGGTCTTGATCTAATTTTGTTAAACACATTGCACCACAATTATTATGTTTTAGCCAATAATAAGATCATTTAGCACATGTTATTATCATAGCTTTTGTTTATTATCAAGTTGGTTGATAATGCAATGGTTTAATTTTTAGCCTCATCTTCCCTGCAAATTCATAAACAACCAAGGTAAGGAAACACCAGTGTTGACAAATAATGACATGTCTTTGCTGATGTTTGTATATTTCTGGTGTTTAGTCTCTCACACCAGTTAAATGAAGTACATTGTGTATGCATTGTTGAAGAAAAACTACCCACCTGTAGCTATGAACCCTCGTTATGATAGTGTATTTGTGAGGCACGCCTTATGTTTACAAAAACTGTACATGATACTACAATTGCTACAATAATTCTGAATAGAATTTGTTGAATTTGAATAGAATTGTATACTCATGAATGTAGACTACAAATTATGTATGACATGTTACTCCAGGATAAAATATATGGAACATTTGATTGGTTATAGTAGTGTATGGTTATAGCATTGTATTAAAATTGCACTTTTTGTATCAACCTGAGCAAAATGGTGTTTATGTTTTGTGCTTGTTTTGACATATAAGTGAGCAGTTAAACGCATCATTATTTAGGTTTTATTTACATTTCAGAATGTCCAACACAATCAACATCTTCAGACAGCTGGCCAGCGCCACCTACTGACCTTCAGGTGCAAACAAGCTTAACAAGAACCAATGACGACAGCCTGGCGTTGTCATTCAACATCTCGTGGGGTGTCCCCAGTGACTGTAAGTAGATACCACGTAGTTTAATTAATGCACTGTCAAGTTTCATTTAGTTCCACAAGTGCACCATAAGTCACTAATGGTAAAAGAGCCATATAAGTGTAGTCATTGATGCTACCATCAACAATATACATTAAGTCACAAATGGTAAATGTCTATTATAAGTGTACCTTACATCAGCACTAATGGTAAGTGACGAACCTGAGTCACTAATGGTGAATGCCTATTATTACTGTGCCTTACATTGTTGATAATGGTGGATGCCCCAACATCAGTGCATCAGTGCATCAGTGCATCAGTGACTACTTGATGGCGTAGTGCAGTGTGGTTAGAACATCAGACTCTCACCCGGTTTCAAAACCATATTGCTTGGGTAATTTAATTTACTCCACGTTGCCTCAGTTCTCTCAGCTGTATATGTGAGCACTTGGCAAAAGACAGTGGCGGATACACGTGGCTGAATGCTTCCCAGGGAAGTTGAGTTGGTGTTGGAATGCACAGGTCTGTCAGGGGTAAAGTGCACAACCAAGGACTGGATACTGCGCTATATGCGAATATACCTTTTTTACTTTTATCTCGCCATTGGTGCACTTTAAGTCACTATCAGTAACTGTCATATCATCAGTGCACATTAAGTCACTAATTGTGAATGTCCCATCATAAATTAATGTGCACTTTATGACACTAATGATAATTGCCAACCATCACTTTAAGTCACTAACATTAAGTCACTAACACTAAGTCACTAACAATACGTGTTCCTTATGTGGTCTTATGCACCAACTAGGGTGCAAAGAGGGTAAGTAAGGAAGTAATAAGTGTTTCATCAATGGTTCATCTTAAGTGGTAGCCAACACCAGTACATTAATAATGTATTAAATTGTCACATGTAACACCAAGATAATTGATTTAAAATTAATTTTGCAGTTGCATTTTCATGTCAATATTATTGATCAGGTGGCCAAATATAAGTTATGTTGACGACATCAGTGTTATTTGCTGCACTTTAGTTAAACAATACTTTTTCCACTTCAGCAACGTTGAAATACTTAAAAGGGTTCCAACTACAAGTCAGAGAAATTGGTGGAAGATGGCGCCAGTGTTTGCTGTTTGACCTGTCAGCCGCCAGGTGGCAGCAGCATGAGCAATCAAAGACGGTAATACAAAAAGCAAGTTTCTGTCATGTGACCCAATACTGTTTTTTTTTAAGTAAGTATGGTCAATAATGTCTAAAGACTTCCACCATTCTAAAATGCTTATTTACTCAATCAAATGATTTTCCTCAAATCTATATTAATAATGTGTCTTAATAAGTAAATAAATTAGCCTCCCTGATTTCACGAGAGTGGAGTACCAAGGGTCATACGTGTAGTTCAAACTAATTATCATTTGAAAATGGATCCACTTCTACTGCCACGGTACCAATAGTTTTTAGTATGCATAACTCTGGTATCCTTACTACCCTGAATAAAATAAAATAATTTAATAATAATTTATTAAAACATAATTGATAAAAACTGCACACTGGAAATACTTCAATTATAAATCTCTGACCCAGTTAAAGACTACATTTTATGAGTAAAAATAAGCCTTTATAAACATGCAACTTTGAAAAAACAAATTAATTTAATTTGGCAATGATAAAAATTATGCTATGTTCTCACACTTAAAGCTGTCTACCTTTGTGAAATCATCAAAAGGATTGACTTTGATTGTTATATCATCGGGTAACTTGTATGAATATGTCTTATGTTCTAGTATACATAGCCACTGTTACCGAATTTTGGTTGTACCGAAAAAGAATATTTTAATAGCTTGTCTGATGAGTTCGTCGAAACTTAATAACACATTTGCTCAAGCAAGCTAAGATGTCATCTCATGTTCGTCCATCGAGTCGACGAGGACCACTCTAGTCATCTGGGGGTAGTTGGGGCTGGATCTGGTGAGTGCGCAGATTGCTGACAAGGCCAATCCGTGCACGGAAGGTACGTTGGCAGTTGGGACAGGGAATGAGGGGGACGTCATCTTGAGGATTGCTGGCTCGGGCTTTCCTGGCTTGCCTCCTTTGCCCTGCTGCAGCGGTCCTGTTGGCCTCGCATATCTTGTGCACGGAGGAACGCCACTTGGCCCAGTCCATGGCAGTTTGTTCCCAGGAGGCAGGGGTGATGGCAAACGCTTTCAGTGATGTTTTTAGAGTGTCTTTGAAGCGCTTCTTCTGGCCTCCATGGGACCGCTTTCCTTGCTGTAGTTCGCCATAGAAGAGCCTTTTTGGGAGCCGATGGTCTGGCATGCGGGCTACATGTCCTGCCCAGCATAGCTGGGACTGCATTAGGATGGTATAGATGCTGGGCAGGTCTGCTTGGGCAAGTACCTCAGTGTCTGGAATCCTGTCCTGCCACTTGATGTTGAGGAGTTTCCTGAGGCACGTTGTGTGGAAGTGGTTCAGCTTCTTGGCATGGCATTGGTACACTGTCCATGTTTCACATGCATAGAGCAGCGTGGGGAGCACTATTGCCCTGTATACCTTCAGCTTGGTCTGTAGACTAATGCCTCTTCTGTTCCAGACATTGGCATGTAGTCTGCCAAAGGTCGCGCTGGCCCTTGCAATTTTGGCGTTCACCTCGTCATCAATGGTGACATTTTGAGACAGTGTGCTGCCAAGATAGGTGAACCTGTTCACTGCACTGAGTCTCTGACCGTTGACTGTAATGTTGGGCTCAACATAGGGTTTCCCTGGGGCCGGCTAGTGCAGTACTTCAGTCTTTTTTATGCTGATGGTGAGACCGAAGTTTGTGCAGGCTATGGAAAATTTGTCTACGCCGCGTTGCATATCAGCTTCTGAGCTGGCATTGAGTGCACAGTCATCAGCAAACAGGAAGTCCCTGATGATGTCTGTCTTGACCTTGGTTTTTGCTTGAAGCCTCCTGAGGTTGAACAGCTTGCCATCTGTACGGTACCTGAGGTCGATTCCAACGTCACCGTCTCTGAAAGCGTCAGTCAGCATTGCAGAAAACATGAGGCTGAACAGTGTTGGTGCCAAGACGCAGCCCTGATTGACACCGTTAGAGACAGGAAATGGCTCAGATGTCTCACCATTGTCCTGAATGTGTGCTTTCATGCCAGCGTGGAATTGCTGCACCATGGAGATAAACTTCTGGGCATCCGTACTTGGCCATGATCTTCCACAGACCCTCTCTGCTAACCGTATCGAAGGCCTTGGTCAGGTCGACATAGGTAGAGAACAGGTCAGAGTTCTGCTCCTGACATTTCTCTTGCAGCTGCCTTGCAGCAAACACCATGTCGGTGGTCCCGCGCTCTTTCCGGAATCCACACTGGCTCTCTGGTAGGAGTCCCTGGTCAAGGTGTGTTGTGAGAGGGTTAAGCAGGATCCTGGCAAGTGTCTTGCCTACAACGGAGAGCAAGGATATACCTCGGTGGTTGTCGCAGACCTGATGATTTCCTTTTTGCTTGTACAGGTGTATGAGAGAAGCATCTTTGAACTCCTGGGGGATCGTCTCCTGCTGCCACATGAGTACAAACAGCTGATGGAGCTTTTCAGTCAAAGCTGAGCCACATTCCTTATAGACCTCGGCTGGAATGGAGTCTGAACCAGGAGCCTTGCCACTGGAGAGCAGACGGATCGCTTTCTGGGTGTCAAGCAAAGTTGGTGGGTCATCCAGCTCTTCATTGATGGGCACTTGGGGAGACGGTTTATGGCTTCATTGTTGATGGACGAAGGGCAGTTCAGGACGCTGTTGTGTTCAGTACGAGAATCTTCTCCTTGTCTGCACTGAGGAGAGGGGATGATCCTGAGGATGTTGGACCATAGACTTCTTTCAGGGCATCGTAGAAGTTCTTCAGGTCATGCCTGTCAGCGTAGCTTTGGATCACATCAGCTTTGTTTCTCAGCCATGTGTCTTGCATCTGACGGAGTTTCTGCTGTACAGTTTTGTGTATGGTGTTGTATGCATCTTTCTTCGAGGTGGACTTGGGGCTACTGAGGTAGGCTTGATGGAGACAGTGTTTCTCATCCAGTAGCTGCTTAATCTCGTCACAGTTTTCGTCAAACCAGACCTTGTGCTTTCTGGTTGAGGGCCCCAGGATCTCAGTAGCTGTGTTGTAGACCAGCTCTCTGAGGGTCGCCCAGTCGGCCTCCACATTCTGGCTGTCCAGAGGGGTGGATTCCAGACGTACTTCCAAGATGTCCACAAACACTGTTTGGTGTTGGTGTTCTTCAGTTGGGTGATGTTAAGCCTTTTTGGAGCCTTCTTGCTTTGCGGGCGTCTTTTAGGTTGGACTCGGATGTTGAGCTTGGTGACGATGAGGCGGTGGTCTGTCCAGCAATCAGCGCTGCACATAGACTTCGTCACCCGCACATCCTGCCTGCCCCTCTTCCTGACGACGACGTAGTCAGTAAGATGCCAGTGCTTAGATCGAGGGTGCATCCATGACGTCCTGTTTCGGGTAGGGAGGCGGAAGACTGTGTTGGTGATCAGTAGTTCATGCTCTGCGCAGGTCTGGAGCAGTAGGAGACCGTTGCTGTTGCAGTGGCCCACTCCATACTCTCCAATGACCCCATCCCAGGAGACGTTGTCAGAGCCGACTCTAGCATTGAAGTCACCAAGAATGATGAGCTTGTCCGCTTTCGGAACAGCAGCAATGGCAGAGTGAAGTTCCTCATAGAATTTGAACTTCACTTCACTGCAAACAATCAAATTGAGGAGGCAACTTTAATTTCTACTGTTCATCTATTTGTTTCCGACAGCTGCGCTACCACTATGACTGTCTGACCAACATGAAGGGGGTGAGGGTTCAGAGCCGAAATTTCAGCGTCCAAGTCAACAGTTTTCCCATGCCAACGGATGGAGCACTGTATCCAGAAGTCAGCCAAGTGTTTACTGTCATCCCCATGTTACCTGGTAAGGAAGACTGCATGAGGAACTTGCTGAGAAACACTTCCATCTGTTTTTTAAAACCTGGTGGTAATGATAGCTATAATCAATCATAACAGGCAGTTTTCTTGCTCAAGATGGTTAGTTACAAATCCAGTGTTCTTAAAACGATCAATTACTATTTCACTGGCCAGTCCACATAAATCAAATGGTGCCTACATTATCAGGAAGTACTCATTCTCACAGAGGAAAATAATTGAACGGAAAAAATTATCTACAGATTGTGTAAATGCTAGCAGCATGAATATTTGTAAAAACAAAATTGACAAATATTTCAGAAGGGTGGGTTACACTTAGATTAATAATTGTTGGCCTCTCGATAAGCCAATGGCTTCCTTCTTCACTTGCCATCTGGGCCTCTGCCTTGGATGGCAAATCTTGTTAAATCTTGATATTTGTTTCAGGCGATAATGAAAGTTCAGCCAGGTGGAAGCCAGAGTTGTTAAGTATATACAACGATTCTTGCAACAGTGACATACAAGTGACCTTCCGAAAGGCTCCAGCTCACTTTCACTTCACTGAATATGAAGTTTTCTTGGTACAGAATGAAGGCGACGTCAAAAACGAAAGGAGCGTACCAGTGAGTGTCAACAAACACCAGACAGCTTTGCATAGGTGTCAACAGCTGGTCATGGAAATGCGGGAAAGTGCTCCTGAAAAGCACCAAACATCCTCCTTCACTTAACTGTTATCGTTGTTAGTGTTTGTTCATCATTTTTAACACATTGTTTCTATGGGTCGCCATTTTGATGTGCCATTTGTGTTGACAGCGAACACACGTGTGAGAAAACGTGAAATCACTTGACACCAAAGAAATAAAATGTGCCTAGAATGTCAAAAATTTATCGAGTTTACCGTGAATTTTTTTGTTTTAAAAAATTACAAAAAAGTGAGACATTTCATTCTGATATACTTTTTGTTTCTAGAGTCTAAACAAACATTGGAACTGGGTTGCCACATCAACTCTTCGGAATTCACTCCTTGTTATTTAATAGATCAGCATGAAACACAATAACATTTTGCCATCATCTGAATACTTACCTTTTTAATCTTGCTTATCCAACTCAATGTTTTGGGGTTCAGTGGCATAGTGGTTAGAACATTGGACCTTCAATCGAGGGAACCTGGGTTTGAATCTTCTTGCTGCCGTTTTGAAACTTTTTATTCATTCCACGTTGCATTAGTTCACTCAGATGTATAAATGAGTACCTGGCTATAGACAGTGGTGGATGTGTGAATGAATAGTCTGCACAGTAGTTGCAGCGTGGCTGAATGCTTCCCAAAGAAGTGTAGTTGGTGTTTGAATGAAGTGATTTGGTCCAGTGGACTGGATATTGTACTATGTAAGAACTTACTTTTACTTGTTTGGGGATCAGCTGCAAAACTTATATTGAACATTTCTTGTTTGTGTCTTTATAGGCAGCAGTAGACGCCTCTACCATAACTACAACCATCACAGGGGTAGAGCCAGGAGAGTTTCATGTCCGGGTGAGATGTTGTTTTTAAATTGAGAACTCGTGGCTTTGCATGTGTGAAGAATGTAATAGCGAGAGACCATACCTCAGTTAGTTTGTCATTTTCCGTTGGATTTTCTCAGCCTAACTTTGATGTAGGCATATTTATTATCCTAGGCTGACTAACCAATGAACACATTTATACAGATTTATACAGAATGTCAACTATAAAATACGGATTTCTAACCAGACAAAACGGCATATATAGATATCTGACAAGGATATTGTGTTTAATAGGTAACACCACATGACACTTACAGTTTCTCCACAAGCAGATGTTTGTGCAAGAAATGGGTACATGACCAACTCAAATGTAGTTCCTGCATTGTCACCAAATCTCCATATTTTACACTTCATGGTAAGTGCAGCTTATTCATTTCACTTTCGTTTATGAAAAAATCACATGGAAAGTTGTCACAATGCAATTGCAATTTTGATGTTATTGCTTTTGCTTTTATCACATATCAACATTTGTAATTATTAAGTTAATTTATCTTCTTCGTTGAGAAGTGTGTTTTTGAAACCTTGTTAAACATTACTTGACAGAGAACCATACTGCGTGTCACATTGTTGAACATTACTTGACAGAGAACCATATCGCATGTCATGTTTTTGAACATTACTTGACAGAGAACCCTATTGTGTGTCCCGTTGTTGAACATTACATGACAGAGAATCGTATATTGTGTCATGTTGTTGAACATTACTTGACAGAGAAACGTACCGCATGTCACATTTTTTAACATTACTTGACAGAGAACTGCATTACATGTCACGTTGTTGAACACTACTTGACAGAGAACTGTACTGTGTGTCACATTGTTGAACATTACTTGACAGAGAACCATACTGTGTGTCACATTGTTGAACGCGACTTGACAGAGAACCGTACTGTGTGTCATGTTGTTGAACACTACTTGACAGAGAACCGTACTGTGTGTCACATTGTTGAACGCTACTTGACAGAGAACCGTACTGGGTGTCACATTGTTGAACATTACTTGACAGAGAATCGTATATTATGTCACATTGTTGAACATTACTTGACAGCGAACCATACCACGTGTCACGTTGTTGAACACTACTTGACAGAGAACCGTACTGTGTGTCCTTTTGTTGAACATTACTTGACAGAGAACTGTACTGTGTGTCCCTTTGTTGAACATTACTTGACAGAGAATCGTATATTATGTCACATTGTTGAACATTACTTGACAGCGAACCATACCACGTGTCATGTTGTTGAACATTACTTGACAGAGAACCATATCGCGTGTCATGTTGTTGAACATTATTTGACAGCGAACCATACCACGTGTCATGTTGTTGAACGCTACTTGACAGAGAACTGTACTGTGTGTCCCTTTGTTGAACACTACTTGACAGAGAACCGTACTGTGTGTCCCTTTGTTGAACATTACTTGACAGAGAATCGTATGTTATGTCACATTGTTGAACATTACTTGACAGCGAACCATACCACGTGTCACGTTGTTGAACATTACTTGACAGAGAACCATATCATGTGTCATGTTGTTGAACATTACTTGACAATGATTTGTACCGCGAATCACGTTGGTGAACATCACTTGACAGAGAACTGTACAGCATGTCACGTTGTTGAACATTATTTGTCAGAAAACCATACTGCATATCATGTTGTTAAACATTACTTGACAGAGAACCACACCACGTGTCATGTTGTTGAATATTACTTGACAGAGAACCACACCGCGTGTCACGTAGCAGCACCTCCTGCCTCTCCCTCTCCCTCTACAAGTGGGATGGTGGTAGGCGTGATCATTGGAGTCACTCTGGGAATTGTCTCATGTATCATTCTAGCTGCTGCTGTGGTGGTTTACCTCAGAAAGAGAACAGGTAGTGTGCTAGTTACAACCCCATTTCAAATTCACCCATGCTTACATATCACCAATATGCCACTGTTTGCAATGATGTTGTCCAGCAAGTAAACGTCACTTCCGGGAGCTCTCATTGTGCATTGCTAGACTATTGTCACTAGAGTGACTTGTAGATGCAATTGCTTACATATTGGAATGGCATCATTGCCATCACTATTTGGTTCCTGTCATAAACTGCCAAATGATCGAAACATACTATGTTCTTTTTAAGACACTGCAAATCGCTTGCTATGCTGTTAACAATCTAGTGGGCACTATTTAAAAAAAAAATTCAGTGAACATTAAAGCTTGCTCTATGTTACAGTTTTAATATATATGCTGTATATGTATGCAGCATCCGCACATAAACATAGATTCATGCACACACACACACATCCTCTAGCTCTTTAGGCATTTATCTAATACTCTATGTGCAAACAGTACAATCTCATAACCACTGCCCCATTCTCTCCATTGCCACTAGTGATGTCATGGTCCTGGGTCTGGAGCCTAAATAGGTACCACAGGTTCCAATAGGAACCGCAGGTCCCAATTGGTACCGCAGGTCCCAGTAGGTAGCGCAGGGCCCAATAGGCACTGCGTGTCCCAACAGGTACCGCAGGTTCAACACCCAGACCCGGAACCATCACAGCACTTGTTATCTGTAATAAATTCACACATTCTTTGTATTCTAAGCTCAATTGTATATAATGTCCATTGTCCACTTGGATGTGTAGTTTCTTATCTTGAAATAAAGCTTGTTCAGCTATGTAGTTGTCCAGTTGGATGTGTAGTTTCTTATCTTGAAATAAAGCTTGTTCAGCAATGTAGTTGTCCACTTGGATGTGTAGTTTCTTATCTTGAAATAAAGCTTGTTCAGCTATGTAGTTGTCCACTTGGATGTGTAGTTTCTTATCTTGAAATAAAGCTTGTTCAGCTATGTAGTTGTCCACTTGGATGTGTAGTTTCTTATCTTGAAATAAAGCTTGTTCAGCTATGTAGTTGTCCACTTGGATGTGTAGTTTCTTATCTTGAAATACAGCTTGTTCAGCTATGTAGTTGTCCACTTGGATATGTAGTTTCTTATCTTGAAATAAAGCTTGTTCAGCTATGTAGTTGTCCACTTGGATGTGTAGTTTCTTTTCTTGAAATAAAGCTTGTTCAGCTATGTAGTTGTCCACTTGGATGTGTAGTTTCTTTTCTTGAAATAAAGCTTGTTCAGCTATGTAGTTGTCCACTTGGATGTGTAGTTTCTTATCTTGAAATAAAGCTTGTTCAGCTATGTAGTTGTCCACTTGGATGTGTAGTTTCTTATCTTGAAATAAAGCTTGTTCAGCTATGTAGTTGTCCACTTGGATATGTAGTTTCTTAGCTTGAAATAAAGCTTGTTCAGCTATGTAGTTGTCCACTTGGATGTGTAGTTTCTTATCTTGAAATAAAGCTTGTTCAGCTATGTAGTTGTCCACTTGGATATGTAGTTTCTTATTTTGAAATAAAGCTTGTTCAGCTATGTAGTTGTCCACTTGGATGTGTAGTTTCTTATCTTGAAATAAAGCTTGTTCAGCTATGTAGTTGTCCACTTGGATATATAGTTTCTTATATTGAAATAAAGCTTGTTCAGCTATGTAGTTGTCCACTTGGATGTGTAGTTTCTTATCTTGAAATAAAGCTTGTTCAGCTATGTAGTTGTCCACTTGGATGTGTAGTTTTTTTATCTTGAAATAAAGCTTGTTCAGCTATGTAGTTGTCCACTTGGATGTGTAGTTTCTTATCTTGAAATAAAGCTTGTTCAGCTATGTAGTTGTCCACTTGGATGTGTAGTTTCTTATCTTGAAATAAAGCTTGTTCAGCTATGTAGTTGTCCACTTGGATGTGTAGTTTCTTATCTTGAAACAAAGCTTGTTCAGCTATGTAGTTGTCCACTTGGATGTGTAGTTTCTTATCTTGAAATAAAGCTTGTTCAGCTATGTAGTTGTCCACTTGGATGTGTAGTTTCTTATCTTGAACTAAAGCTTGTTCAGCAATGTAGTTGTCCACTTGGATGTGTAGTTTCTTATCTTGAAATAAAGCTTGTTCAGCTATGTAGTTGTCCACTTGGATGTGTAGTTTCTTATCTTGAAATAAAGCTTGTTCAGCAATGTAGTTGTCCACTTGGATGTGTAGTTTCTTATCTTGAAATAAAGCTTGTTCAGCTATGTAGTTGTCCACTTGGATGTGTAGTTTCTTATCTTGAAATAAAGCTTGTTCAGCTATGTAGTTGTCCACTTGGATGTGTAGTTTCTTATCTTGAAACAAAGCTTGTTCAGCTATGTAGTTGTCCACTTGGATGTGTAGTTTCTTATCTTGAAATAAAGCTTGTTCAGCTATGTAGTTGTCCACTTGGATGTGTAGTTTCTTATCTTGAAATAAAGCTTGTTCAGCAATGTAGTTGTCCACTTGGATGTGTAGTTTCTTATCTTGAAATAAAGCTTGTTCAGCTATGTACTTGTCCACTTGGATGTGTAGTTTCTTATCTTGAAATAAAGCTTGTTCAGCAATGTAGTTGTCCACTTGGATGTGTAGTTTCTTATCTTGAAATAAAGCTTGTTCAGCTATGTAGTTGTCCACTTGGATGTGTAGTTTCTTATCTTGAAATAAAGCTTGTTCAGCAATGTAGTTGTCCACTTGGATGTGTAATTTCTTATCTTGAAATAAAGCTTGTTCAGCTATGTAGTGGTCCACTTGGATGTGTAGTTTCTTATCTTGAAATAAAGCTTGTTCAGCAATGTAGTTGTCCACTTGGATGTGTAGTTTCTTATCTTGAAATAAAGCTTGTTCAGCTATGTAGTTGTCCACTTGGATGTGTAGTTTCTTATCCTGAAATAAAGCTTGTTCAGCTATGTAGTTGTCCACCTGGATGTGTAGTTTCTTATCTTGAAATAAAGCTTGTTCAGCTATGTAGTTGACCTATTTTAGCTGTCAGTTGGTGTGTTTAACAATCTTAGGAGTTTACCTATCTTCCTTCTTTCAAGAGTAGACAGTTCCAGTCTCCAATACTGGAACTGTGGCATACCCATGTGGTAATCTAGAACCGTACACACCCATGCAAACTGGAAACGTGAGAGCACTAATAGCCACCAATGTCATTACATTCTTTCTCTGCACAGGCATTCAACATAACGGTTTATTTTTTCTGTAAGTAAATACTTTGTTTCATTTGTATACTGCCCCGTGACCTGCACACTTGTGCTTCCAGCATGGTTCTTTGTGTCGGTGAAATCCCATATGTTTCTTCTTCAGTGCATCGCCAGGGCCGACCCCTGGTGGAGTTCACGGACGACACCGTCGATCTGCCAGCGAACAACAACGTCGAACCACTTGCAGAAGGTACGATCTTATCCACAATCACCTCACAGGGAAACAGTTGAAAACTGTGAGATCCCGTTGTCAGAAATTGACATCAGACGTCGGTTTTTCATGTCTATTACTTTCAACTCTAGTTATGGTATAAAACAGATGTACCTGTCCAAAACACTGTTGTGTTCAATTACATTAGTCACTGGAGAAACAGTACTTGCCTGTTGACTCAGTGATGTGTTGACCACAATGTGCAAAGTTCATATCATGAGCTAGCAGCCACCCAGCCATGTAATACATGTTATTGACCAGAAGTGTTCACCATGAGGTGATATCTATCTCTAACACATATATGAGCTACAGCAGAAGTGCTCACCATGAGGTGATATCTATCTCTAACACACATAGGAGCTGCAGCAAAAGTACTTGCCATGAAGTGATATCTATCTCTAACACACATAGGAGCTGCAGCAAAAGTACTTGCCATAAAGTGATATCTATCTCTAGCATACATATGAGCTGCAGCAGTAGTGCTCACCATGAGGTGATATCTATCTCAAACACACATATGAGCTACAGCAAAAGTACTTGCCATGAGGTGATATCTATCTCTAACACATATAGGAGCTGCAGCAAAAGTACTTGCCATGAGGTGATATCTATCTCTAACACACATAGGAGCTGCAGCAAAAGTACTTGCTATGAGGTGATATATATCTCTAACACACATAGGAGCTGCAGCAAAAGTACTTGCCATGAGGTTATATCTATCTCTAACACACATAGGAGCTACAGCAAAAGTACTTGCCATGAGGTGATATCTATCTCTAACACACATATGAGCTGCAGCAGAAGTGCTCACCATGAGGTGATATCTATCTCTAACACACATAGGAGCTGCAACAAAAGTACTTGCCATGAGGTGATATCTATCTCTAACACACATAGGAGCTGCAGCAAAAGTACTCGCCATGAGACGATATATATCTCTGACACACAGGAGCTGCAGCAAAAGTACTCGCCATGAGGTGATATCTATCTCTAACACACATATAAGCTTCAGCAGAGATAATCTTCAGAATGGAAAGAAGCCAACATTACACCACTATTTAAGAAGGGATCGAGGAACAAGCCAGAAATTTACAGACCAGTGAGTTTAACATCAGTTGTATGTAAATTACTCGAAACATTAATTAGAGACTACATGGTGGAATTTCTTGTAAAACATAAATTAATAAATACGTATCAACATGGGTTCCTAAAAGCAAGGTCATGTCTAACCAATCTCTTATGTTTTTTGAAGAAATTACAAAGTGGGTAGATGACGGGTTACCAGTGGATGTTGTCTACTTAGATTTTCAGAAAGCTTTCGATAAAGTGCCACATCAAAGACTGTTACTTAAACTAAGAGCCCATGGCATAGGTAATGATGTAATCAATTGGGTAGAAAAGTGGCTTACACACAGAAGACAGAGAGTAATAGTAGATGGTGATATTTCAAACTGGAAATCGGTTTTGAATGGGGTACCACAGGGATCAGTATTAGGCCCTATACTGTTTTTAATATATATATAAATGATTTGGAAGATGACATATCTAGCAAAGTACTCAACAACAGGATGATCTAGATAAATTAGTTAAATGCTCAGAAAAATGGCAAATGTTATTCAATTTTTGGAAGTGTAAATGTATACACATAGGACATGGAAACATGGATGAAGAATATAAAATGGGGGATGCTGTACTAGGTAGAACCACACAAGAAAATGACTTAGGAGTAACATTTAGTGCTGACATGAAAGTTTCAGAGCAATGTGGGATTGCTGCTTCGAAAGGAAATCAAATTCTAGGGCTAATTAGGAGAACTGTCATGTCATGTCAGCTAATTGTACCCCTCTACAAAGCAATAGCTAGACCACATTTGGAATATTGTATTCAAGCATGGAGGCTATATCGTAAAAAGGACGTAGACAAGCTAGAAAGAATACAACGAAAAGCAACTAAAATGATTCCAGAATTGAGATACCTTAGTTACGAAAGTTGCTTATTATAATGTGATTTGACAACACTAGAGACCAGAAGACTAAGAGGAGACCAAATAGAAGTGTTTAAAATAGTTAATGGTTATGAGGATGTTGATAGGAATATGTTCTTAAAACTTAAAGAAGGCAGTAGAACCAGAGGACACAAAGATGCATTAGTTAAGGAGCAGTGTAGGTTGGACATGAGAAAGTACTCTTTCTCACAGAGGGTGATAAATGAGTGGAACAAACTACCAAATGATTGTGTTTATGGTAGATGTGTGAATATGTTTAAAAATAGAATTGACAGATATTTGATAAGGGCGGGCTATACATAGATGAGAAAATTGTTGGACTCTCGATAAGCCAATGGCTCCCTTGTCCACTTGCCATGTGGAACTTGTTGTTTGGGATGGCAATCTTGTTAAATCTACTCACCATGCAACCAGCCATTTAGTATGAAGGAAAATTAACTAATGGAAAAAACGCAGACCCTTAAAGCTGCCTCCCCAATTCATTTACCCATCGTGAATCAGATTCGTTGACGTTCAAATTTGTAGTGTGTAATTGGACTAAGTAATATGCTCGGTCGGTTTAACGAACGAGTGGGTACATTTTATTAAAATCATCAAATTAATTTACTTTGATCGTTAGATCGGGTAACATGCGAAAGTGTAAGTAGCTTTATGTTATAGTGTATAGAGGCGGGCTATTTGACTTACCAACGATAACTGAAGCAACATTTGTAAATATGTTCTAGTTTGTATCTACCGAGATACTAACTTTTGTCGGCACAACAACAATAAACGTATTTTCTACACTGGACTCAGATCACTTCTCTATAAAAATGGCCATATTATTTACGCATCTATATTTGTTGCAGGGAGTGTGTCAGCTAGGAAAAGACTGCTCCTGCTGGACGTTGGCGGTCACAAACTACACAGATACGTCGTTGATTGTTTGGCCAAGTACCTTGTCACGAAAGGTCACTGCGACGTCCAGTCTGCCCACAGCTGCGTGCCAGACATCCGTGGCGAACCAGTGACGTGGCTCAGTACCGAGATGAACAAGTCGGAGAAGATCGTGTTGGTGCATTCAGAGGGTGCATACTACGAGATACAGGTGCGGTGTAAAGTTCGATGGGCTCGTGTGATGGGCTCAAATACTCACTAATATACTATTAATGATAAGACATAGTCTTGGACTCTTAACACCATGGGTTGCAGCTTTTGCTGAACTGTAGGTAAACCCTAACAACAAAGATAGACCCTGTGTCTGTGCGTGCGTGCGTGCATGCGTGTGTGCGTGCGCGTGATCTTGGTTTGTGGAATATTCCATACATCTTCCCTCTGCAGCATGCCCACCTGCATTCTAAACAAGTTGCAAACTAGCGATTTCCATAATAATTTTGCATCTCTGCAGCGACATGAAACTATGTGTGATCCAGGAAATATTGAAAGTGTGTGTTAACTTTATAAATCCGTTACACAGGCCAACCTCGACGCGAAGCACTACCGCCGGTCGAACGGAGACGTCAGCCCGACCACCAAGTTGTTCTTGGCCGCCTTCCACCTGCTCGCCAAGTGCCGCGCCGGCGACGAGTGCGGATGGCTGGCGAAACTCATCGTCGTGCGATTCCCGTACACCGACGTACGCAAGCATCATCTGCCAGTGTTCGTTGACGAGAGGCAGTATATGCTCACGGACGAGATGAATCGCTTCCTCAGCAGCGTGCATAACAAGAACGTACGGCTGGAGTGCGAGACAGATTCCGAGCTGGAGACCGCCATCGAAAGCATGGCCGCGCACGTTCTGAGACACCCCGACTGCTTCATTAGCTTCAGTGAACAGCCCGCGATGAACCCATGCGACCGACTGTCAATCCAGATGGAACAGTTCCAACGCAACGGTGCCGTCGTCCCGTGCCACAGCGGACCACAGATCTCGTATTGCTGTGACGGCGACAGCGCTCCGGCTCGACAGCCGACGGAAAACGACATGCCGTCGATAGACTGGATCCCCCCGGACAGCTGCTCGCAAGGTGGAAGTGTTGACAGTTACCAGATTAACGCCAGCATCCACAGGGTCAACTCGGAGTCGGTCGTCGGACCCGGGCTGTCCTTACAAAGCCTGTCTCTGCTGTCTCTTGGAGACAGCATGACGCAGCCAAAGGTTCTTCAGCTGAGCGCCAACAGTCTCGAAGACAGGGAACGGGACGACATCAGTGTGTAGACCAGCAGCGGATCCAGGGCGGTCTTAGTGGTCTCAAGACCCCCTTGGCCATGGGTGGGGGGGTCTTGGACACCACTTGTGTCCGTGGCAAATATTACGGTAAAGGACAACGTATATAAGCCTACATTGGAACTAGTGTCAATGTAAAGACTGAAGTATTAGCAGTCAGCTAATATTAACCCTTCTATAGGTGTCCCCCCCCCCCGGTTCTTAAGTAGAACGACTATGACTTACTGAGACCCCCCCCCCCGCCAACAGGCCTAGATCCGTCCCTGTCGACGTCGGGTAACTTTAGGGGCATGTACATTTATTTTCGTTGGTTAGCTGATGCGGAATTTCGTATAATTAAAATGTTCAGATTCTTGTAATTTTTCGAAGTTAAAGTTAATCTAATTAACAGTGTTACACTTCATGGTTTAATATTTATTGCTGTAGTATATTTACCGTCAAAATACTATCAAATGGGAATTTGACCTCCTGTGTTATTGCTGTAGTATATTTACCGTCAAAATACTATCAAATGTGAATTTGACATCCTGTGTTATTGCTGTAGTATATTTACCGTCAAAATAGTATCAAATGGGAATTTGACATCCTGTGTTATTGCTGTAGTATATTTACCGTCAAAATAGTATCAAATGGGAATTTGACATCCTGTGAAAAGCGTGAAGGTGAAAATTAATCAGTCTGCCTTTTATTTCCGTACAACAATCTCTATATATATGTTGTAAAACTGGCATATATTATAATAAATATTAAGTAACATCCGCAGTCGATTTAATACAAAATGCGATTTTTTTTTTCAAATGATCGAAAGAATTGACTTTAGTCGTTAGATCTGGTAAGGCTCAAAACAGTGGATATAAACAATTGTAAGCGCTGGTCAATGCCGATCTTGGGCGTGACTTCCATCCTCACGCCGATAACATGACAAAATAAAAAAAATTCACCAAGGGTGAAATTCGTGAGTTTTTAGCGTTTCCCTTTTCACTTTAATTAATGTTTGATAAAACATTGGAATGTAACAGTCTCAGAAATGAGACTAGCGAAACAAATCGAGTTGAGGAGAAACCTTTAAGCTATTGTGTGTTTTTATGTCGATTGTTACCTTAATATGCAGAAACTCTCTTGTAGTAACTGTACTGTGCATCGTTGTTGACTGCGGACGCTGCAGCCTCCAGAATGTCTCGTGTGTGCCATACCTTGAATGTATCCGATTGTTAGTACCAGAGTTATAATATATAAACATAAATATTCGAAATCGCAATTCATATCAAGCAAAATATATTTCTAGCGAAAATGTGCTCATATATGTGTGCGTGCGTGCGTGCGTGCGTGCGTGCGTGCGTGCGTGCGTGTATATAATTATATATAAGAATCTCGCTTTGTGTCATGAAATTATCAATTGTTATTTGTTAGTATTTCTACGTACTATATTTGACTCGTGTTATATTAATATACGGCACTCGTGTGTATGTGTAAGGTATTTGTTTTTGTTTGGGTATACGGGACCAGTAGTAGGTATATACGGGACCAGTAGTAGGTATATATGGGACCAGTAATAGGTATATACGGGACCAGTAGGTATATACGCATACGATATAAGATAAGATATGGTGTTCCATTTGTAAAGGAGATGTCAGTGGACCAAGCCAATGTTTCAACGATATTGTTAATACATAGTAACACGATTTGTCTGGGTAGATGTTATATTCACCTTTTTCGTATGTGTTTTGGCAATCTGTGTTGATTTTATATAAGTGTGGGTTCTAAAAAAGTGGCTGATTCAACTACTTCATACCTGTTGAGAATATGTACAATGTTTTCAAAGAAGGGCTGTGTGATAATTGTGTTTTTATTGAATGGGTATATATATATATATATATATATATTATAGTTCTTGTCCGTAACGCGGCGGACATCAGAGTGAGGGGCCTGAATGTAATTACTGTTAAATTTAATGTTTTCCAGTTATTTATTTAATTTAATTTTTTATCATGGACATGCTGTAGATATCCTATACCTGGGTTCTCATAACGCGTTTAGGGTAAAAACCACACCCGGTAACATTATGAATCACTTTTCACGCAGTTGTTAACCACAGATTTCAAGCAAATTCTTATTATTACGATAAATGCCTGCATAGCGATTCCAGCGTTACGTGTGTGATATTTAGACATTTTTCATCTTTAAGATAATGACTGTTTACATAACAATATGACATGTTTGGTACATAATGAGGTAAGTTAATTGTGATAAAACAAACAGTTGTATGCCATATATATATATATATATATATATATGGCTACATCGTATATGTATGCATGCAAGTACATTTTACCATTTGTGTGTGATTTAGTGATTAAATAAACAATATTATGGTGGCGTTATTAATACTGTTCACAATCAATGTATTTATATATATATATATATGGGATATCAAAAAGCGACCAGTTGGATGTGTCCGGTTTCTTGAAGTACATGAATAAATAAATAGCGTAAAACACAATTATAAACAATAACGCAGGTAACCCTTTAGTCTCTAATGCGAGATCAGCGCGTTTTCCCTTTTCGTACCATAACAAATCATTAATGTGAAGTCATTGTTTCGAGGGATCTGACCGGAAAGGAGAAAAATTTCTATACGTGTAGCCATTCTAACTAGCGTCCAACATCACACTAAATGCGCTAAACATGCTGTCCATATAACGTGGTGATATTATGAATTCCTCCTAGTATAGTAGTGACGACAGATTTGACCTAGCCCCACGGAGCATGGTTTGACCTAGCCCCACTGAGCATGGTTTGACCTAGCCCCACGGAGCATGGCTGGAACCTAGCCCCACTGAGCATGGTTTGACCTAGCCAGTATACGTTGAGGAGTTTGCGCAGCGTTGTTGCAGATGTGCCAAGTGATTTCCCCAGAACGTGTGTCAGGATCCATTATTCACAACCATGTATGAGGATCTATTCAACAGTAGTCCTGAAGATGTAAGGGGGCAGCCGTGGCCTAGTGGTTAAGGTGTTGGACTCTAAATTCAAGGGTTGTGAGTTCAAGACCCACACTGGTCACGGTTCGTTTTCGAAGCTTAGGCAATTTCGTTTACCCTACTTTGCCTCAGTCCACTCAGCTGTAAATTAGTACAAACACTGTTTGGAAGGTACCTGCGATGGACTAGTGTCCCGTCCAGGAGAGTCAGTATAACTGCACTCTAAGTTGCTTCGCACTATAGAAACCAGGTTTAAGCACTGGCCATATAAGCCTTCATGGCTTCCTAAGGCGCAATGCCTGGGGGATGACTTTACCTTACCTGAAGATGTAAATGTTGGTGTGTCTGTGTGTGTGAGCTCCCAAAATGTTGGTGTGTCTATGTGTGTGAGCTCCCAAAATGTTGGTGTGTCTGTGTGTGTGAGCTCCCAAAATGTTGGTGTGTCTGTGTGTGTGAGCTCCCAAAATGTTGGTGTGTCTGTGTGTGTGAGCTCCCAAAATGTTGGTGTGTCTGTGTGTGTGAGCTCCCAAAATGTTGGTGTGTCTGTGTGTGTGAGCTCCCAAAATGTTGGTGTGTCTGTGTGTGTGTGAGCTCCAAAAATGTTGGTGTGTCTGTGTGTGTGAGCTCCCAAAATGTTGGTGTGTCTGTGTGTGTGAGCTCCCAAAATGTTGGTGTGTCTGTGTGTGTGAGCTCCCAAAATGTTGGTGTGTCTGTGTGTGTGAGCTCCCAAAATGTTGGTGTGTCTGTGTGTGTGAGCTCCCAAAATGTTGGTGTGTCTGTGTGTGTGAGCTCCCAAAATGTTCGTGTGTCTGTGTGTGTGTGTGTGAGCTCCAAAAATGTTGGTGTGTCTGTGTGTGTGAGCTCCCAAAATGTTGGTGTGTCTGTGTGTGTGAGCTCCCAAAATGTTGGTGTGTCTGTGTGTGTGAGCTCCCAAAATGTTGGTGTGTCTGTGTGTGTGAGCTCCCAAAATGTTGGTGTGTCTGTGTGTGTGTGAGCTCCCAAAATGTTGGTGTGTCTGTGTGTGTGAGCTCCCAAAATGTTGGTGTGTCTGTGTGTGTGAGCTCCCAAAATGTTGGTGTGTCTGTGTGTGTGAGCTCCCAAAATGTTGGTGTGTCTGTGTGTGTGTGTGAGCTCCCAAAATGTTGGTGTGTCTGTGTGTGAGCTCCCAAAATGTTGGTGTGTCTGTGTGTGTGAGCTCCCAAAATGTTGGTGTGTCTGTGTGTGTGAGCTCCCAAAATGTTGGTGTGTCTGTGTGTGTGAGCTCCCAAAATGTTGGTGTGTCTGTGTGTGTGTGAGCTCCCAAAATGTTGGTGTGTCTGTGTGTGTGAGCTCCCAAAATGTTGGTGTGTCTGTGTGTGTGAGCTCCCAAAATGTTGGTGTGTCTGTGTGTGTGTGAGCTCCCAAAATGTTGGTGTGTCTGTGTGTGTGAGCTCCCAAAATGTTGGTGTGTCTGTGTGTGTGAGCTCCCAAAATGTTGGTGTGTCTGTGTGTGTGAGCTCCCAAAATGTTGGTGTGTTTGTGTGTGTGAGCTCCCAATGGTGTGTCTGTGTGTGTGTGAGCTCCCAAAATGTTAGTGTGTCTATGTGTGTGAGCTCCCAAAATGTTGGTGTGTCTGTGTGTGTGAGCTCCCAAAATGTTGGTGTGTCTGTGTGTGAGCTCCCAAAATGTTGGTGTGTCTGTGTGTGTGTGAGCTCCCAAAATGTTGGTGTGTCTGTGTGTGTGAGCTCCCAAAATGTTGGTGTGTCTGTGTGTGTGAGCTCCCAAAATGTTGGTGTGTCTGTGTGTGTGAGCTCCCAAAATGTTGGTGTGTCTGTGTGTGTGAGCTCCCAAAATGTTGGTGTGTCTGTGTGTGTGTGAGCTCCCAAAATGTTGGTGTGTCTGTGTGTGTGAGCTCCCAAAATGTTGGTGTGTCTGTGTGTGTGAGCTCCCAAAATGTTGGTGTGTCTGTGTGTGTGAGCTCCCAAAATGTTGGTGTGTCTGTGTGTGTGTGTGAGCTCCCAAAATGTTGGTGTGTCTGTGTGTGAGCTCCCAAAATGTTGGTGTGTCTGTGTGTGTGAGCTCCCAAAATGTTGGTGTGTCTGTGTGTGTGAGCTCCCAAAATGTTGGTGTGTCTGTGTGTGTGAGCTCCCAAAATGTTGGTGTGTCTGTGTGTGTGTGAGCTCCCAAAATGTTGGTGTGTCTGTGTGTGTGAGCTCCCAAAATGTTGGTGTGTCTGTGTGTGTGAGCTCCCAAAATGTTGGTGTGTCTGTGTGTGTGTGAGCTCCCAAAATGTTGGTGTGTCTGTGTGTGTGAGCTCCCAAAATGTTGGTGTGTCTGTGTGTGTGAGCTCCCAAAATGTTGGTGTGTCTGTGTGTGTGAGCTCCCAAAATGTTGGTGTGTTTGTGTGTGTGAGCTCCCAATGGTGTGTCTGTGTGTGTGTGAGCTCCCAAAATGTTAGTGTGTCTATGTGTGTGAGCTCCCAAAATGTTGGTGTGTCTGTGTGTGTGAGCTCCCAAAATGTTGGTGTGTCTGTGTGTGAGCTCCCAAAATGTTGGTGTGTCTGTGTGTGTGTGAGCTCCCAAAATGTTGGTGTGTCTGTGTGTGTGAGCTCCCAAAATGTTGGTGTGTCTGTGTGTGTGAGCTCCCAAAATGTTGGTGTGTCTGTGTGTGTGAGCTCCCAAAATGTTGGTGTGTCTGTGTGTGTGAGCTCCCAAAATGTTGGTGTGTCTGTGTGTGTGTGTGAGCTCCAAAAATGTTGGTGTGTCTGTGTGTGTGAGCTCCCAAAATGTTGGTGTGTCTGTGTGTGTGAGCTCCCAAAATGTTGGTGTGTCTGTGTGTGTGTGAGCTCCCAAAATGTTGGTGTGTCTGTGTGTGTGAGCTCCCAAAATCATAATGTTGCCTTTATTGTAAGTTATTTTGTTTATTTTATCAAATGCAATTTATTTATTTATGAATTATAATTTTGTTTTATTTAATCTGGAGATTGTTGCAAAATCTGAACTGAAAATAGGATAAAAGCACAGCAACAAATTGAAGTGCATTTGCTGTTTCGTTATGTTAATTATTGTTATAATTTCAGCTATATTAAAATAATATGCAGCACAAGATTTGTGCAGTATACTACACGAGAAATAACACTGTATATGCACGCAATACTGATTTATTCGTAATTTATTTTAAGTACAATTAATTATTAGTATTATTATTATTACTTGAGTATTATTATTATTATTTGATCGATTATTTACTGCTAACATTCTAGCCATGTTCAATATGCGTTTTCATTAATTGATGATTATTGTTCATGTATCATGAAACGATTTATGCATACAGAATGTATGGACATGACATTGGAATATTACTATTGTGTGTAATTTATGAGTAGTAGTTGATAGACCCCCGTGGTTCTTTTTTTTTTACAAAATTAAGTTATTTTTGGGTAACCATTGCTTGTTGTGTAAAAATTAAAAAACTTCTTTCCTGTACAGGCCAATCTTTTACATGTTCCTTGCACATTTTGTCGAATGTTATGTTATGTTATGTTACGTTACGTTATGTTATTTTTGTACTTCTTTAGCTCAGCTTGAAGGAAATAACCTAATTAATATATGCAATTTTTACTGCTATTTGAATAGAGTGCAATTGTAAAAATTGTGTATCTTCGTTTAATCTCATCAAACCACAGCTGGTGATGTTTCTTCTTTTGCTATTGTTATTTATAATTTTCACACAATGCATCTTTTCCAATCTTTATTGTAGCACTATCGTGACATACCTTAAGAATGTGAATCTTAATTTAACTATAATTCACTTAAATTAAGCATAAGACATTGCTAGATGAATTAACTATTTATTTGAAAGTATATTACATACATTAATTTAATAGCACATACAAAATAGATGGTTAACTGAATTATTCTTAGTTCCAGGGAGGTTTTAAAAAAAAATTGTAATCACATTTTGCACATAAATAATGATGAAACCGATGACAGCAATGCTCTGCAAGTAATTCAAAATTCTTCATATTATGATATTGATAATTTCAATTCCTTGGTAAGCAATAGCGTTAATCACTTTGGTACATTTAGTACTAATATTCAGCCCATCAGTGCTACATTTCAAGAGTTGGAGGCTTTATTTGTAGAACTGCACTCACTTAGATTTAATTTTAGCATCATTTGTATCCAGGAAAGCTGGTTAAGGGAACAGGATGACATATCTCATATTCATTTAGAAGATTATAATTGCATTGCTCAGGGGAAATTTAGTAGTACCAAATGAGGACTAATCATGTACATTCATACAAAATGTGATTGTAAACTAATAAAAATTAATCAATATTAAAACTGTGAAGGACTATTAATTGAAATTACTGGAGGTGGTCTAACTAAAGCTGTGATAATGGACAACATTTACAGATTTTCATTATTATTAACATTTGATCAAAACAACTCAAAAAGAAATATTTAGTGAGTTCTTTTACTCCCAAAGTGAGCGTAGCTTCTTTCCAAAAATCATGCTGCCAACAACATTTTTAAACTTAAGCGGAACCTTAATAGATAATTTTCTTCTGTAAATTAAGTCAAGCTACCTTAAATTCAACAGCAGGAATTTTAATTTAAAAAAAATTTAGACCATCAAACATTGTATTTTGTTTATTTGTCTGTTTTTTATTACAATAAACAAATTAATGTTTGTTGTTTCCTTAAGATACATGAACTTAAACATGGCTATTGTTATAAAAGGTGGTCTTGTTATTGCTAACTGTGATAATGTTATGTTTGTATCACTTGTGGGCTCAATAAACGTTTCCGATATGACACACGCCACAGTTAGCGATTGCTAATTCCTTATTGAGACAGTCGCACATACGCTTGTATCGGATACGTCACAATGCACTTGAATCTAATATGAGTGAATATGTTAATCAGACTGGATGGTTAAAATAAGTATTACTTTTACTTATTTCACATTCAGTTTACCGTTTTTCCTGTGACATTTCGACTGCTATCAGCAATCTTCTTCAGACGACTACCGCTAGATGGCGACACGGTAGTCATTCTGCACATATGTTTGACACTTTACATTTGTCAACAATGACAAATGTAAAGTGGCTGCAATATCAGCCATTGCAACGGAGGTAGAAATAGAGCAGACATGCAGCGCATTTCTAGAAAAATGCGCTGCAGCCGGAGCCAGTAGAAAATCAAATTGAAACTAAAACC
Organism: Lamellibrachia columna; assembly: GCA_963662155.1. NCBI lineage: Eukaryota > Metazoa > Annelida > Polychaeta > Sabellida > Siboglinidae > Lamellibrachia > Lamellibrachia columna. The sequence continues at coordinate 41,164,490 of OY759275.1, forward strand.
GACATAGTGATGGTCGAAAAACTAGCAGTAGATACAGGAAGCTTAGAAGACAAAGTAACCAACCTAGCTATGGACATGTCGAAAAAAAACAAAAAACTGGATTGATCATGAACGAATCCATAGAAAAAACAAGAGGGCCAAAAATATAGTGGTAAGAGGCCTACTAGAAAACAACAAAAAGGAGGATCAAGATCTAGCCAGTGAGATTGTCAAAGAAAAAGGATGTCACCAGATAGAAATTACTAGCACAATGAGGCTTAGTAGAAAAGAAGGGGGACCAAAAATTAGACCTCTCAGAGTTACACTAAAAAACCAAGAAACAAAGAATGAAATACTGAGAAAATCTGCAAAAGTGAGACAGGTCAACACAGAATTGTACAATCCAAAAACAGTATTAATCGTTCCAGACCAAACCAAACTAGAAAGGGAAGCTTATATCGCTTTGCGAGCTCAGTTAATAGAAACAATAGCAAAAAAACCCGAACAGCATGTTAAAAATCAGAGCAGGTCGGATCGTGAACATCCCACCAAACCAAACCTAGTAAACCAAAAATCAACTTTAAAAAAGAAGATACTTGTAAATATGTACACAGCACTATGCTGTAAACTGGAAAGGAGACTTTACCTCTAAAAATATACTGTTTTAATGCACAATGCATAAGAAACAAATTTACACCACTTGAAGTTCTTATATCGGAGGAAGATCCAGATATTATTGTCACTACTTAAACATGGTTATCCTCAGACATTGCTCACGCAGAATTCACACCACCACATTATGCATGCTTTAAAAAAGACAGGAAAAATATATTTTTACACACCAGGCACACACACAGTGGAAGACAGGGGAGGAGTACTTCTATTAATAAAATATAATTTAAGCCCAACATTATTCGTACCTGGCAATACAGATGCAGAAATCTTATGGGTTACATTCATTCCACTCATATCATTGAATAGTGTTTTCTATGGTTAGGGGCGCCATCTGTTGGGTGTCTGCAGTAATGTCACCAATGAGTGTCTAGTTGAGGTACATTTTACCTAGGCATTTTACTTCCCAGAACTACAGAGCAGTGTGTCTGCAAGCGCATTACTCCAGTAACAATGGTTTAGACCATACTTTACAATTTAGTCATTTAGCAGACGCTCTTATCCAGAGCGACTTACAATAAGTGCATTCAATCTAAGTAGGTAAAATAACTACAGGTCGCTTGTTTGCAAGCAAGTCTTTTCACAAAAATAGCTGCTAATAGTCATTGCAGTGCCTGAAAAGAAGATTTTTAAAGAATTTTTTTCGGGGGAGGGGCGACCAATATTTTTTGGGGACCCCCCAAGAATCATTGGTCAATTGGAACACTGTTCTCGTGTATTTAGCAGTTGGATCCGACTTCAATTTGGAGTATGATTTCTCGTCGTCCAGAATCTTAAGTACTCTTCTCATGTCACATAGTATACTGGGATGGGGCCAAATGTTTGACAGGTAGTCGGAAAGAAACAAGGAACAATATCATTTTGCATAAATCACATTTTACTGCAACGACTCATTGTTGTGCAGACTCTAATTACACGAACTCAAATTAATGTTATATCTTAAATGTGTCCGCACACTGAAACCTTACAATGTGTCGTTAATGTTCTAGAAACGTCAGCCTTCAATGAGAGACACTACCCACAACATGTAGTATCGAGAACTACAGTCAAACTACGATATTTTAAATTGAACACTGTATTAATACATAACACACGACGCGCTATTTCTGGCATTAAGGAATATTGTAACGTCAGCCTGTAATATCGTCCTTTCGTTTTTAGTCTCGTCTCATCTCGTGCAAACTAGACCATCTTTCCGCTCATGTATTAAACATTCGCCGCCTGATCTGAGACAAAATAATATGTAGTTATGTGAGTAGTGTCTTTAAATATGATAATTGCTTTGTCAGTTTGCGTGACATGTCTAACAGTTGCCA